>CM067218.1:90050428-90161118 GCA_034190945.1 Octodonta nipae | reverse complement strand
TTATACGTTTTTCATCAAAAGATTTTATTAACCTTTTGTTGAATTCTCTTCTTGATGTTTGTTTTTCTTCTTGTCACGTTGTTTCTAGAATCTGTGCAATTTTTTTCGTCCAGTCCCTCTGTAACCTGCTTGACTATTTTTTTGGTAGTTTCGTCCATACTACGGGTTTCCATAAATCAAATTAGGATTTTAACTGCACTTAATCCTTTACTTCTGATCACCAAATGTAATATAGTCAATTTTAAAATTATAAAACTAATATTCACTTTCACTTTTCTAGAACTTTATTTACATTAAAACAGCTGATTCAAATACAATAACAATCCCATATACGCTAGTCGTCGCGGTATAACTGAAGTGCGATCGTGGTGTGCTTCCTTTATAATACCAGCGTCGAATTCTCCAGTAAAATCATCATCACTCCTTCCGCTGCCGAGTCTTTTCGAGAACCGTTGTTTTATCTCAAAGCGTTTGTTGTCGTACTGAGATGAAACAGGGTCGGCTTTGGGTAAATTTCGTAACATTATATCTCAAATAAAAAAAATAAAAAAACTTTACTGAAAAAATAAGGAGAAACCCCTAATATTCATTTTTGCAAATTATAGAATTAAAAGGAAAATATAAAATTAAAATTGTTTCTAACCCATCATTTTATATATCAAATGAAAGGGCTCATTATGACGAATACTAATATAATTTTTTAATTTTTTTTAAATAAATATTTTAAAAAATATAAAAAAAATATATTTCAAAAATTACCCATTCCCCTTTATTCCCCAAACTATAAGACCTATTTTTTTTTGTTTACAGGAAAAATAAGAAGAAATCCCTACTATTAATATTGGGGGCCAAATTATAGAATTAAACGGAAAATAAAAAATGTTTTTTAACGCATCATGCAATGCATCATATTTTTAAAATTAATTGTTTACAAGATATTGACATAAAGATATAAAAAATTCTCATTTCTCGCTTTATTTCCGAAACCATACTACCCAAAATTTTGAAAATAATTAGGGGTACTTGAAATTTGTAAGAAAAATTATTAGAAAACCCCCACAGTAATTTTAGGGATAAATTATACAATTAAAGGAATATTAAAAATTCAATTTTCAAAGGCATCATATCACATGAAAGGTTCATTATGTGAATTACAAATATATCATATTTTTAAATCATTTTTTTAAAAGATATTACCAAAAATATTATACATCGACTTAATTTCCACTTTAGAAACTACACTATTTAAATTTTGAAAAGTATATTTTATTTGTATTTTTAAATAATTTGAATAACAGATTTAATAATTTATAATTTAAAACTTGACCTATTTTGCCCTATATCTTCCAATCCACAGAGCCTCAAAATTCAGACAGTAGATGATGAAAGGTTTCCCTGAAAGTTTATTAGTAAAATAAAACTCTACTGTTAATTTTTGGGGGCCAAATTAGAAAATTAAATACATATGTATTCTTATAAAAATCAAGCGAATCCTTAAGCAAATAAAATAAAAAGTCTATGTTTGGAAACTGAAAGTGTGTATTTTTTATAAATTTAAAAAGCCTCCTTTAAAAGATACAAGGGTAAATATAAGAAAATGCACTCATTCTGTATTTCTTAGTGCTACTTAACGCGGATGCACAACAATAACTTATACTATACTTTTGTTCATGTAACGTATTTATTCAATTTACTATTTTTGTTGTTAGTTTAACGTTGTATTTAATTCAAATATAATACTTCTCTATTGACATACCAGGTAAAATTACCATTTAAAAGTTCTGGTTCTGGAATTAATTTTACTTTCAAAATAATTCATACTTCTTTATATCTATTGGTGTATTAATGTAGAACGATTACAAAAAATTAGATGGTCGGATGGATTTAAATCCACCTGCTCGTTTAGTAACTGATCCAAACCATTGACTATATTTTTTTCAATTAGTTATTTTCTATAAATGAATATGAGACTTGATTTGGTATGTTAACAAAAACTAGAATCGAAAGATCTAAACTAGTGTAAAATTTTTGTAGTGCAGAATAAATGCGCAAATAGGTGTGTATTTGAGTGGGTGTCTCAAATACACACCTATTTATCGATCTATATAACTATTTTACTCACCTGCGTTTTTTCATGACTATGTGCCAATCCAGTCAGGAACCTTAAAATGTATTTTAGTGCTGGCTTTGATATGAACTCTTTTAATTCATCACTATCAGTTCTTAACAAAGTTGGCTTTACACATGGTGCATGCATAGTTATATACTCTAAAGCATTTTTTACTATATCTAGTGAAATAATGAAGTCTTTCAAGGTGCTTCCTATAACATTTCTTTCAATACCATTAGTTACAACACAAAACATTTCAAGTTTTTGTTCATCATCTGAAGTATGTTCTTGATCAAATCTATTGAAATCAAGTACCGATTCAAAATGTTCTATTAAAATTTTCATCTTTTCTTCATTTTCGTAAACTAATGCTGCTAAAACTCTCGTGAGGTGAACTAATACAGAGTTATTATTTTTAACAATAGATTGAGATGTACATGATAAAAGAGACCTAACGTATTCTGGACTTCCAAAGGTGCGTGAAAATTCTTCAAAAACTTCCAAAGATTTGCTAGTTGCTTTTGACAATACAGTTTCCATGATCTAGAACACAATTTTGAAATAATTTAAGAAATAATTTAAAAAATGCTGTTGCTTACATCTAACAATTGTTCTGTAACTGCTGGTTGACTTGAATCTGGTTCACTGTCTAAACATAATTGTAGTGATCTTAAAAAAACTTCCATAGCTCCAACTTCTGGCTTAATTAGAACTTCTTGACAACGATTTACTTTCACACATATTCGAAACAACTTTAACAAAACTTGAAGCAAAGGTTTAGCCCAAAATTACACTTTGTATGGCGCCTAATCGAGAAACCATAACCTGAAAATAAAGAGTTGTTATATAAAATAAAAAGTTATTCAATTGTAACTTTTTCTTCAAGATACAAGGTTTAGTACTGTTGCGTTTGAAATATATTAAATTTATATGTCATATGAAAGAGAAAATTCTCGAACGACATAAAATACATAAGGTATTTTGACATAGAAAAGTCAGTTAAACAATTTGAGACAGATTGGTGAAACAAACCCTTGATTCTTTTTATGGTTTAATTAGGAAATAACACCATACTTGAGAAAAGAAACGCTGTATATTAAAAAAAAAGTTAAAGACCGCTATTACATTGTCAAATCTTTTACAAAATATCGTTGATAAAGCATCTTTGTCAAAGATATTTGACAGTGTTAATAACTAATTTTTCTAAAATATCTCTCTGACATATATCTTTTACTACATTTACACCATCGACCTATGTTTTAGAAAAGATTTGAGGTCCATAGAAAATGAAAAATTGTGGGTGGTAAGTTTATTGTAGAATTGTTCATCAAAATCTTAATTTTTGAGTATGAAGAACGTGGATTTTGTATAATGTTAGAAATAAAGATTACAAAAATTGGACCAAAATATTAATTGCTGAGAATGAAAATTATTAGTGCTATTGTGGGTGGACGTGCAAAAACTGTTAAAGAAAAAACTCGACGGATTAAAACGTTCACAAATATGCTGAAGAAATGAAAGTCACATTTTTGCTCTTAATTAGTGAGTTAAAAAGGACATCACAGATCAATATAGAAGATAAAACACAGTGTAGTACTTGACTAGAATAACTGCATGTTGACCGTACAATACAATACAATTTTTTCATTTGTGTATTTCTTTAGCAATTAAATCATACAATTATCATTATTAACATCTGTAATGGGGCGTCATCCATTCCAAAATAATTCTTGAGAAAATCTTGTCTTCTGTCTCAGCTCCTTTAATAAGTTCAGAGGGTAGGGTACTGGTGCCGGTTTGCTGGCTGTTGCTAGTTATGGGTCATTTTCCTATTTCTCTACGAGGGATCAACTACACAAACGCCATTGAAGATATCTGCTACAGTTGCAGAAATTCAATAGACCACGACAAAACAACTCACAAAAAAGTAAAACAGTAGTTTATCCAATAACATATAATTGTTTAAACCCCTAAATTTAGAATCTAAATTTTAATATAACAGGTCACAACTAGAATAACGACACTTTTAAGATAAACCAAAAATAAACATAAAATGTTAGAATTAATATTTTTGTTAAACTCCTAAGAAATTTTGCTTATCAAGCCGACTACTGGTATCCTAAACATTTCTAGCTGCCCATTATTTTTTTTAATGACTGAATAATAGAAAATATTTTATAAAATACTTGATGTAGTATATGTCATTTAATGAACTTTGTTTCGACATTCATATCACATATTTTAAAAAACCTTTGTCAAAGATTTTTTACAATGTAATACAGGCGTTAAACTGACTTCGTTGTCAATGGCATTTAAATCTGCATAAAATGTAACTTGAAATTGAAAGCTAGATTATATATTATTATAAAATTCATTTTACGCCAAAGAGAAAAAAATTAACAAACCTTCTAAAATAATCTTTTCCATAAAAAACAATGTAAACATACAATCGACTGAGATAATTAAAAAAGGACTATCCTGAAATTTCGAAGGGTGCAAAATGCGGCGACCTCGAGAAAAATCTTGAAGAACGCTCCGACAACAAAGAAATAATCTTGGCATTCCAGTCTTTTCTTTACTGACTATAAATATTTAGGTTTAGTTTTATATTGCCCTGTGAATTGAATCGATAGAAGTCAGTCAGCTGTAGTATTACTAATTGTTTGTAAACAAGTGGATTTATTTTTGTGTGTATAAAGACATCGAAAGTGAAAATCTGTGTAATTTAATTGAGCCCACAGAATCTATTGCGATTTGGTGCCAGAAGTGCAGGATTAAGTAAAGTTAATTAACGTAATTTCTGGCTACAATTCGAAGTATGGTCGAAATGGATGAGACTAGCAGAAAATATTCAAACAGGTTACTGATAAACTAGACGAAAAAATAACTCTGATCCTGGAAAAACGTGACAAATAGGGGAAACAACATCAAGAGGAAATCCAAAAAAGGTTAATGAAATATTTTGATGAAAAGCAACTAAACCTTGTATCTACGATGTAAAGTGAACAACAAAATCTTGTCTCTACAATGAAAAGTCATCAACAAAACATAATGAAGGGTTATTTTCGAAATTTAAATTAAAAAGATAAAGAAAAAATATATACAAATTTCATTAGTGTAAGTATAAAGGTTCAAAAGATTCAAAGGAAGGACTTTTGACTGGCACTGTATAAAGAAGTGTTCTGAGGCAGAAGGCGAATTGGAAGACCAGTATAATTCGAACCCAATGCAATCTGTAATATTATAATTAAGTAAACTACATTTTTTAAATAACGTTGTACATTACAGCTTGATGAGATAAATAAATAAAAAACTCACTTGTAAACCTCCACAGTCGGCCAATACGTTTGCCATTTTATAAACTTCTTCATTATCTATATCACTTTGTGACTTATTACTAAGTGATTCAATAAATTCCTCTGTTGCGTCACCTAATAAACCCCTCATCCTGTACACCACTCTCATTGCTTCATGATCACCTCCTTCTAACAACCAGATCTGAAACATACTGTTATATTAACGTTTTTTAAATCTGTTTTTCAAAATACTTTTTTATAAACATCTTTAACGGGCAGATCCAAACTTATAATTTTATTATTAACTAATAGTTCCATTCCATTATCATCCTCTAGTAGAGCAACTAATTCACAATCTTGACAGATTTTGTTCTTTACATCTCTCATTAATGGACCTAAGCCAGCTTCTAAGCTGGAGTAAGGATTTCCCAACATGCGTCCTT
The DNA here is from genome assembly GCA_034190945.1 of Octodonta nipae. NCBI lineage: Eukaryota > Metazoa > Arthropoda > Insecta > Coleoptera > Chrysomelidae > Octodonta > Octodonta nipae. Next base: position 90,155,269 of record CM067218.1, on the reverse strand, counting down.
GCAGAAAGTCTTCCTGTTGGGGGTCCTTCTCTAAGGTTAAGAAAAACTCACCAACATCATTTTCTTCAGGATATATTATAGAACAAAGCCTTTCAAAAATGAATACTGGTGTTAAATAATCTTGTATGCTGTACTTTTCCACAGTTTTAATACAGACTGAGATAAATGCCTTGGTTTCATCTTCAGTTCCTGTAAATATCAAATAAATCATTATGATAGAAGCAACCAAATTTTCATAAAGATCCGATATTAGATGATATAAAAATGTACCGCAAGTTTGTTCTCTCAACTGCTATTTGACAGTATAATAAAAATGATTTCTACATTTGTAACAAACTCTCTTATCTGAAAATTTCAAATTTCAGCACTTTACTACAGAAACTGGACAGTAAATATTTTACCATATTTTTTAATAAACTTTTATTGGAATTTCCTGATTATAAAAAAGAACTTATATTAGATTGTTTGAGGGTATGTCGCACAATTAGCCTATCTTATAAAAGATCAAATCTGTAAATCATCATTTATTCTAATTTAATTCCATTTAGAGACAAAATTATGTTTTAAGTTTTACTATTGTAATTAGTTTATTATTAAAAGTGTTAAGTTCCAAATATATATATATATATATATATATATATATATATATATATATGCACTAAATATTAGGTGGTTTCCGGGAATTCATGGTTGATAACTGATCCCTGTCGGGATCGATGGTAAAATGACGACGCAGAAGGCTACGAGAATTATGCGAACCGACCTGAAGAGGGCCCGCGAAACTTCATATATATATATATATATATATATATATATATATATATATTAAAGTTATATATAAAAACTACAATATAACAGGTATGTTAATAAAAATTTATGAAAAAAATGGGGAAGCTTTTTATAATAAAACTATAATATACTTATATACCTGTGGTCATTTCTTCCAGAAGTTCTAACAATTTTTCTTGTGTTTCATCTATAAGTCGTGTCCTTTGCACTACTAATCTTTTCAAAGATAAATAACCATTTAGAACAGCGCCCACTAACCGCCCTTTGTACTGCCGTCTTATTGCAACATCATCCAAAAATGAAGCTAATAATTCCGTAAGCTGATTTAAAGCATAACCCTGGGCAAGATCTGACGTAAGTGTAGACACTTCCAATCTATGAAGTTGCTCTATTTCGGCTATAACTAGTTGGGCCAATATGAGTAAAACACCATGTACTGTGAGATATTGTCTCCAAGGAACTTCTTGTATAAGGTGTTGATAAAGTGACAAAAATTCAGCTGAACTTTCTCCAGCAGTACTTAATTCCACTAGAAAATGGGTAAGTAAATTCACAACCTAAAAAAATATGTTAAAAATTTCAGATAAAATCTTTCACTACTGTTTACTTCTCTCTTCAGTTCAAAATTACTACACATCAATTCCACAATATTACAAGCTACTTGTCTGGCTAATCGAGAACTGGTGTTAAAAATAACTGCTTTCATCCACGATGAATGTTCTAAAGCAAGTCGATTTTCCATACAATATTTTTTAATTTTGCTTTTCCATCTTCTTCCATACTTTTCGATTAAATAAAATTGTCGCATCTATAACAGATAATAATGCATTTTTAAAACGATTAAAATTACAATTCCGATGTCAGTCACTGCATCTGAGTATTAGTTTTTGGCATAAACTAATTATGTGCTCATTAGTGCTTACCTGTTGTTTTTTTGAAGAATTATCAAGAGAAAGACAATCACTTTGTCTTAGTAAACGTTCTCTCCACCCAGCAAATGTATGGTTTGGATCTTTTTCAATGAATTTATAAACATCAATTGGTGCTTCCACTGAAGAAATTTTGGATGCTGTACTATCCTGAAACCATCAAATAATATAATGAAAATGTTTAGTAATTTCAGAATAATTGTTAAGAAGTGTAAACGGCAGTTTTGTTTATGCAGAAAATTTGAAGAAAAAAAAAAGTGAATATTCCCGAAATTATGCTTCTCCATAAGAGGTCAAATTGTATGATTATAGCAAACATCTGGAAGTAGTGACCCGATTAAAAAAAACTTTCAGTTATAGAAATCTACACTATCCGGGAATATCATGGCTGTATTTTTTTATTTTTTGATAGTGTTTAATTATTCCTGGAGGGCATTGAGGGTTTAATTGTTTTTAAGAAAATTCTCCCCAAATAAAAATGATTGTAATCTTTTGCTAAATTTCAATTTTCTCATGGGGACATGTAAGGATGTAAAAGTAATACTTTAATGTATAAATACGTGATTCGTCATTTTGCTAAAATTGAATTACTGGATATTGAATACCTCTGAAAGACAATTGATAGAGGTGGGTTGAATCTCACTCTCGCGCTGGGCACGGCTTTTATTTCATTATTCAAGTTGGACATGGGACTTCGTCTGTTGCCATGTTTAAACTTTTTTTTTCAAAACAGTGTTGCATAGTTGTACCAAATAAGAAACATTAGTTTTTGTGTAGTTCTTGAGTTTTCGGATGGAAATCGAAAACTTGAACGTGCTGAAAAGTAATATATAAGCCGTTTTGCAACATATTAACAAAAAAAAAACAAATATGGTCATTCCTACCCTAAGTCAATTAAAATAATTGCTTAATTTGCAGTCTTACTTCAAAAATTATTCTAGATTATTAATGCAACTATCAGAAAATGAAAACTCCACAAGGTAGGGGATTTTGTTATTAATTTCTACGCGGATAGGGAAGGACCAACGTTTTCGAGGTGAAGACGCTGGAAGTCTACTACGGGGGTCACGAACGAAAAAGTTCGGACGCGACAGGTTTTGGAAGACAAAAAGGGCGAAGTCCAGACACTCATATGTGGGATATTTCGTCTCATACACTATGTATATGTGTGTATATGGGAGTATTATCTCGGGCGGGGGATGCATAGTAGAGCTTCAGGGGGGGATAAGATACATGATAAATATCAGGTACGTGAGGAGGGCGATCAGGTACGTAAGAGGGGTAATCTCGTACGAAATGTACCTAAGATTTTGTAGGTTTTCGAAAACATTGCATTTCCTAATTTCTGGTATTAACAATAGTGGATTTTCACTTTAAACTTTCAAAAATAGCTTTATTTTGTGGCTTGTGGATGAAAGAATTCCTCGTTCAATTGTTTTAAACTCAATGATCTTGAAGCTCTAGGAGGGGTCGATCGCCCTTCCCTGGCCCGCCCCTGATCTCGGGGTCTCGTCTAACAATCAAGACGAATTCTCAAGCTAAGGGATGAGTCTCAGTAGATCGCAGCGTGGAAAATGCTCTACCAAGTGTAACACCCTGGCAGGTACGTAAGTCGTCTAGAGACAGTTTCGAGTTCCGACATCGAAACAAATTTTAAACCCAATAATTAGGGAATCTGGTAGGATAGATCCCACCGCCGACCGATGTTTCCAACGGTAATTAGGGTTAGTGCGACGACAGCAGTGAGCTACCTAGTAAAGTCACATTGTTTTGAGCCTCGGAACTCCAATAGATATCGTTGCATCTTTGACTAGAAAGGATACGGCCTTGAAGGCGTTCATGCATAATCCCACGGATGGTAGCTTCGAACAATCGCCCGCTCTCGAGCGAGTTCGGGAACCAAATATCCGAACCTGCACTTCCCCTCGTACTGAGCAGGATTACTACCGCAACGACCAGTCCTCTATACTCTGAAACTCATTAATTGTATTATAGTGGGGCTTGAGAAGTAGGCTTATTGAGGCCCCGAGTTCGATCTGACGCTGAAACTCTTTTTAACTTTTGTCTCTTGATAATGGCTCCAAAGCATGAGTCGAAACGTCGAGCATTTAATAAATTCAGACGCGGTTTTAGCCTAGTTCTATATGTCGTAGATTGAAATAGTTGGAAGTGGCGAAGGCCTAAAGACTATATAGTTTGTATTATCGGAAACAGAATATTTGTGCTTTCGTACTTTTGTTTACGATTGTTATATTCTATTACAAATTTGCCAGCTAGGGATCGTGGGTGATTCAGAATCAGAATCACCCGGCGAGCTCTTGATTACGTGATAGTCGGTAAGTCAGGTATGTTATGCACGATGTTTTGATGAGAATTATATCGAGAATAACGAAGTCAGTTCTGTTCGAACCTCGAGCGAGGTAAGATCGTAGAGGGCTATCGCGTAATCGGGATTTCGCCACGGTTCCGAGTAGAATACCTTGCGTTCAATTTAGATTGATAATATCATATTTTCGAGCTTATGTTGAGTGGCACCCAATGATTGATCATCAACATTATCTGTTGTTCGTATAGGAAACTCCAGTTGATCATTATGGTGCCTTCTCAGTTTAGTGTGATTATTATTTGTCGAATAAATGTTTAGCCCACATTTATTCCCTTTTGGATCAAACCCGACATTACCTGGTGGGTATATATATCGGGTGTGTCCCAAAACTCAACGTCAAGCCGAAACCAGGAGTCCACCGGTTTGCGACTATCCAGGGAAAAGTAATTTCAAAAATTGTATTTTTTTAAAGATATACGCACTTTATTGAAAAACGTCCGAAATGAATACCATAGATTCCATTTTCAGTACTATAATTATACTATAATTACAATTAAATATGACTGTTGAAAGGTTTGTACTGGTAACTTAATTACCTACTTTATAAGGTACAATCCTAAATATTAAACCTCAATATATGTAGTTTTATTACAAAATAATTTGGTAGAGTTCCGTACCACCTCCAAGAATCTAATATTCCAGTTTCAGACAAGCAGGGAATCAGTGCATTTTCTTATATTTACCGTAAAATCTTTTAAAAGAAGCGTTTTGAATTTATAAAAAATATACACTTTTATTTTCCACAGATAGACTTTTTATTTTATCTGCTACATGATTCGCATGCCTTTTATAAAAATATGTATTTCATCATCTAATTTAACCCCCAAAATTAACATTAGAGTTTTATTTTACTAATAAACTTTCAGGGAAGCCTTTTATAATCTACCCTCTGAATTTTAGGCTCTGTTGATTGGAAGATAAAGGGGAAAATCGGTTCAGCTTTAAATAATAAATTATTAAATCTTTTAGACAAATTATTTAAAAATACAAATAAAATATTTTTTCAAAATTTTAGATAGTGTAGTTTCTAGAGTGGGAATTAAATCGATGTTTTTATTTTTGTTAATATTTTTTAAACAAATGATTTAAAAATACGATATATTTGTAATTCACCTAATGAGCCTTTTATTTAATATATTACATGATGCGTTTGAAAATTGTATTGATTTTCCATTTAATCCTACAATTTGTCCCCAAAATGAATATTAGGGTTTTCTACTAATTTTTCTTATAAATTTCAAGTGAGCCCCAGTACCCCTAATTATTTTCAAAATTTTAGATAGTATGGTTTCGGAAATAAAGCGAGAAATGAGATTTTTTTATATCTTTATGTTAATACACAATTAATTTAAAAAATAAAAAAAAAACAAATATGGTCATTCCTACCCTAAGTCAATTAAAATAATGGGTATTTTTTTATATTTCTGTTAACATATTTTAAAATATTTATTTTAAAAATATAAAAAAATACATTTGTATTCGCCATAATGAGCCCTTTGATTTGATATATTACATGATGCGTTAGAAATAATTTTAATTTTGTTTTCCATTTAATGCTCTAATCTGCCCCCTAAAATTAATATTAGGGGCTTCTTATTTTTCCTTTAAAGTTCAGATGAGGTTCTATATCCCCAATTTTTTGTATTTTGTTAATATCTTTTAAAATAATTTATTTTAAAATTATGAAAAAAATATGTTTGTATTAGTCATAATGAGCCCTTTGATTTGATACATTACGTGATGCGTTAGAAATAGTTTTAATTCTATATTTTTCATTTAATTCTGTAAATTGCTCCCTAAAATTAATGGTTTCTCCTTATTTTTCCGGTAAAAATTAGGTGAGGCCTTACATCTTTAATTTTTTTCAAAATTTTACTTATTATAGTTTCGGCGTTAAGGGGAGGGGCACTGTCGATTTTTTTAGGTTTTCCCCCAGAAGTACCACTGAAAGTAAATTTCTTCATTAATGATATGTACTCCTGATCGGGTCACCAAACTATACATTGATACCAAATTACAACCTTTTCCGTCCAGTAGTTTAGGATAAAATTACTGTGATGTGAAAGAGGGAAAATCCGGAGTGATATTATAAGGGTATCCGTATATTGTATATACGGAACCCTAAAAAAGGCATTTATTAACAGAAATTTGTAAAAAAATTTCAGTTAAGTTTGTTTGACATTTCAGTGCATTCAAAAATATACCTAATCTACTATGCCAATTTGAAAAAATTGGCACCACTAATGAACTTTACAAAAGGGTATAACACTTCTTCCAAATTACCAAATAACAATTCATGTGATTGAAATAAAACGAATTCAAAAGTTCAAATTAAGCGGTTATGAAAACTTTATTGCTAACATTACAGCAAATATTCAAACCGTTTGCTATCAGCATTAGTATATGAAAGACATCGTCTTAAAATGACTTTTTCACCAAATGTAAATAAGGTCGCGTACTAATGTGTTCGCCATTATCCAAAATTCTTTGACGAAATTCACCAATTGTTAATATGGGATTCGAATAAATCTTATATTTCAGGCAACCCCAGTAAAAACGTCGAATGGGTTTAAATTGGAAGCGCGTGGTAGTCATAAAATTGGATCAAGGCGCCCGATTCAACGGTCTGTATACTTTTGGTTCAGATATTCTTGCACATGACCAGTGCTGCCGTTTCAACCGATTTTTCGGTAGTCTACCGATTTTTGACCATTTTCAAATTATACTACGGATTTTCGAAATATGAAATTCGGTAGATTTCATATGAAATTTACGATTTTTTAGAGTAACCATCAAACTGTCAATTAAATACCTATTTTGTCAATAAATTCTTTCATACTATTTATTTTCCTAGCAAATATGTATATTGGTTTTCTATATAACACAGTTAAACCAACATGTAATTATACTAACTTTCCGATGGCTACCGAAATCTACCGAAATTTATCCTTGAAAGCTACCGATTTCTGTACTCTGGGTTGTGGCAGCACTGCATGACGGCCATTACGAGCAGGGCCATCGTCATTTTGGTACCACATTGTATTGCGAAACAGCACATGTTTTACCCGTACCATGTAAGACGCGTACAAAGCGTATTACCCTGTTATTATCCCATCCGGGTCGCATTTCATAGGAGAATGTTATGAAAGAACACTGACGATCCACAATTTCAGACAGAATTTTATGCACTGATGAAACAACATGTAAAAAAGATCGATATTTAAACTTGAACAATGTAATTGCGGACTGGGAATATTAAACGGCCGTATTGTTGTTCCTTTTGAATTGCCGGGGAAATCTGATAGAAGATGTGGAATGTCTTCGATGACACATTACATATAAGAAACATCGTTGCTACAAGGGGTTATAGGTCGCGAGTTTAAAACTGCTTCGTCCTGTGCAAATACAGTAGAAAGTTCTTCGTAGGTTAGGATTTGATCTCCAACGACACGTCTTAAGTGAGCTTTAACGGATTTAATTCCGCTCTCCCATAGTCCTCCAAATTGAGGAGCCGAAGGGGGATTGAAATGCCAAGAAATTGTTTCTCGTGCAGCAGTAGCTCTAAAAGCTTTCAAGATCTGCTTGTGAGGCACACACAAAATTAGTACCACAATCACTATAAATATGGCTACATCGACCACGACGTGCAATGAATCGTCGCAAAGCTGCCAAGAACGCAACAGCAGACAAATCTGATACCGAGTTCTAGATGAACAGCTTTCGTTGCAAAGCACTTAAACAGGCACAGATAAGCCTTTAAAGTTTTCGACCCTCTAGTTTTAGCCATGGTTATAGTGAAGGGATCAGCAAAATCTACTCCAACATGAAAAAAGGGTTTCAATTGTGAAACGCGGGAAATGGGCAAATTTCCCATGAAGGTTTGGTAAGCAGAAGGATTAAACTTCCAACAAGAAACACATTTAGAAATGACACTACGAATACTTTCTTTGCGGATAGAATCCAAAATCGTTGCTGCAAAAGAAATTGAACGGTTTGGATTCCTGCGTGAAGATTGGTGACATGACAATCTTTGACAATCAGATTAGTCAAATGACTTTTACTTGGTAGCAGTGCGGGAAATTTAGTATCAAACGGCAATGGAGCATTAGCCAATCTACTACCAACTCTTAAGAGTTCCCTGTTCATCAAGAAACGGCGAAAGTTTACGAAGCGATTTGGGCAAAAGTTTTCGTTCTCGAAGAAGGGAAATCTCTTTAGAAAAATATTGATCTTGAACATAGCGAACAATGCGAAGCTGAGCCTGATATAACTCAGCAGCCAAAAATTATCCAGAGCCCCTACGGTCTGGATTGCGAGCGTTATCAACAAAGCGACAAATATGAGCTATAATGTGGGTAATGAGATTAATAGAAGAATGTTCTTCTAACAAAGTACCAAATAAATTTGGTGAAGCGGTGACTTGAAGCGCCACTATACGGGCTTCACTCATAACTAGCGGCGACATGCTTGAGTCTGAGCAAGCATGTGGCAAACAAGCGGTATTCAACAATTGTGGGCCTTTCCACCAAAGCGTATTGCCTAATAACTCTGATGGCAAAGTGCCGCGGGAACACAAGTCAGCGGGGTTATCACAAGATTGAATGTAAAACCAATGCGAAGAAGGAAATTTTTCCTGAATGTAAGCAACTCGATTACTGACAAATATCTTCCAACATCGCGGGGAACAACTAAGCCATGAAAGAACTATCGTGGAATCTAATCAGCAACGAATCACCTTGCACAACAAACGACTATTGAATTGCTCATAAACATAATGAGCCAACTTAGCGGGTACAGAATCTGGGAAGTGACAAAGTTTTCAAAGGGGCAACTTTCGATTCAGTGACGAAATCCAATGCGGTTTCGAACACTAAACAACAGCGGCATAACTTTTCCCAAAAGCATCACCAAATGCGTGAAGACAAGAGTTTTCTATAGCAAGCAGGGGAGGGGCAAAATACTCTTCTGCAATTTAGCCAAACACAAAAAAACTTGACGAAATCCAGATGCGGATTTCCGAACAACACTCATTTTGTCTATTCATCCAATTTTTTCCTGTAACAACAGCGGCCATTAACCTTCCTCTCAAGAGAGCATCAACCATTCCAAATGCGTGGAAGTTCACAATCTAGAAGAGTTTGTCAAAAAATTTACTAGATCACTTGACGCACCGGCGCAGGCAAACGAAAATTCTGGCAAGGTCAACAAAATAGCGATACATGTCTTGCATGTCTTCAATTCTAAAGGACCGAGTACACTGCAGAACAATACATTGTAAAGAAAGACCGAAGTGAGTCAATATAACATTTGACGGATTTGGCATTAAAGCCACTAAAACAAAGATCAAGAAGTTTGGTATGATGCTACCTATCAGGTACTTCAAAACCTCAGCCAATCGGTGTCGGTATGTAGCCTACACAATTGACAACGAAGCACGTCTCCATAGATGATAGGATAGGGAACAGAACTCCAGATGAAATCTACAGCTACTAATACTTATCTACGTTAGAGAACAATCACTAAATACTCGTTGAGAAAATCACAATATTGTTTGTAGAGATCTGGTTGCTGTAGAAGATGTCTTTCTAAAGAGTAGAAACATTGTACGGCGAGATTATACATTCCATCAAAAGCAGGAAGTGTATTTCGAAAAGGAAGGGGCACAACGAATCTACCTGAATCCAATCTACTGGATCCCTCGGAAAATATTTTTTCGCAGATAAGATCATCAGGGGACTGAACCAGTGCGGTAGGAACATCTTCAATTGTCCAGAACCTTTGGAGTGAATCATCTAATGATACTACATCTTCAATTTGACAAAAAAGCGAAGTTGGGTTTATGCCTCACTGAGAGTGAGAGTTAACAGACACTCTACCCATAAGGATGTAACCAAACACAGTGTTAATAGCATCAGGAACACCTTCCTTTCCCAGAAGACGTCCATCCAATAAAATTTGAGAGAATATCTCGGCACCTAACAAAAGGTCAATAACGCCTGGGCTATTGAAACCAGGATCAGCAAGTTTCAAAGTGGTTAAATATGTCATATTAGCCATGTTAATGGGCGCAACAGGCATATCATTGCAAATGCGGGGTAAAACAATAGTATCAACAACAAAATTGCACTCGCGCTTTACTATAGAGCGAAGAGAAAGGGTAAGAGAGCCCTCAGCAGAGGTACTCTGCATAGAACCTAGCCCTTTGGGTTGAATCGAAACGGGCATATATCGAAAGCCAAGGCGTTTCACAGCCTTGCTCGCAATGAATGATGTCATGCTACCAGAATCTAGCAGACATCGCAAAGTTTGATAAGAACCGTGCTTATCTAATACCTCAACTAAAGCGGTAGATAACAACACATTTGAATTGTATGACAAAAGTGAACTATGACAAGAAGTCTGCGGTAGAGAAGTTTCGGGACTTTCAACAGTATTAATGGTACTGGATCCACCAGATGTGGAAACCAGGTTTGCGGGGGGGAGCACTAGATTCAGACCGAATGCCTGAATCACCACGATTTACAAAATGAAGCAATGTGTGATGGCGTTGTTTGCAGTTTCGGTAAGTGGATAAAGATTTACAGCGATTCGACTGATGATAATCGCCCAAGCAATTAAAACAAAGTCTAAAATCTTTAACAAACTTAAACCGCGCGGATATTGATTTGTTCAAGAATTCAGAACATTTGTAAATCGCATGATCGGATTTACAAACTAAACAATTTCTATTCTTAGTGACAAACAAAGATGTAGTGAAACGGGAAGAATGTTGCTTTGAATTCAATGGTAACTTTTCGTCAACACTTCGCTTTGTCTTGCGGGATAATTCAACAACTTCACAGTACCATGGTACAGTTCAAACTTAGCGGCTAAATTCTTTGGGACTCGTTTCAACATCATCTGAACGATACAAAAATCCCACTGATTTACTGGTAAACCCAAATTTTTCAGTGCTTCCAAATTATCACTGAAGTCATCCTAATAACTTCCGAACCTCTGAAGGGCTATCTGAAGTTAGTTGGGGGAATTGTTCGAGTTCGCTTGAATTTTTTCAAAAGTGTTTCATAAGCACTCACGTAATTGTTTTGTGTTAGTTTAAAATTCTTAATAGCCTCAAAAGCAGGCCCTTTTAAAGCTAACTGCAAATATTTGAACTTCTGCATAGCACTGAGTTTTTCATTATTGTGAATTAATGAATCAAACAAATAATAAAAGTACCAAATTCCAATATGTCTCCACTAAATGAAGGCAAATCAATTCGCGGCAAAGCAACACTTTCCTGTTCCCGAGCTATATTTTGTGGCGTAGAATTCTGAACAGATTTCAGTTTAGCAAAAATAGACTTAATTGAATAAAACAATTTTTCAAATTTATTACGAAGGTCATCCTCAAAGTCAAAATCATCGTTTGCATCCGAAATTAAACCAACAACCGAATTGTGATGTTTAAAAAATTCTGAATGAATTGAATCAACCATATCAATCATGCAAAAATACAATTCAACGTCGTCACCTCTTAAGGCTTTCTCGGCAGCAAAATAAATATCTTCTAATCTTTTAAACTCCGATTGTCGATGATTTTTAAATTTACGTAAATTTTCAGCGGTTTTTTGACATCTTAACAATAAATTAAAATCACTGTAACGCCACTGAACAAATCTAACACGATAGAACGAAACAAAATACTATTCCAAAAATCTACAATTTTTTACTGTTGAAGTAGAAAATATCTGACCAAAAGTCAAATAACCAAACAAACAAAACGAACTCTTATAAGTTTTTTAACGCGGCAAAAAATATGCGAAATTTATTTCCAACGGAATGAGTGAATATCCCGAACTTGCTTTCTCTTTTAACAAATAAAGAGTTTCAACAATAAAGGTTTTCAACAATAATTGCAACGAGAAATCAAAGGTTTGATCGATAAACTTTGCACGAAATTAACTCAAATTGCATCCGGCTCGAAGTTGGACCAAATGATGGAATGTCTTCGATGACACATTACATATAATATCCAAAAAATGTTTGAATTAGATGTTGCGGTTTTAGTTCAATGCTGGTTCAATGCAAGTATATAATTGACGAAGGACTTTAGCGGAACAATCAATAAAACACGTGCCGTCGCGTAAATTAATTCACCAAATAACGTTAATCACTGACCTTTTACGTCGAAGTTCTGCAGGTGGTGTTTTCTTGGTTCTTCTTTCTTCAGAGGTTAGCCCCGCAAAAAACACTTAAAATTAGCATTAGCGCGACGGAAGGTTTTGGAAAAGGTGCAGAAGTTTAAAAATGAATGAAGTAATTCAATCAAATTTAAACAATACACTAAACAAATTGCGGGAACGCACCAAGATGAACCATTAAACATTTTACGTACAATGTGATACTAAATGAATTTTTATTTGGGAATTCTGGAAGAAATCATTTAGCAAACTTTTACAATAACTTGCAATAGTAATTTAGGTATATTTTTTATACAAGCGCCCAGCTCATTTCCGAAAAATATAACAATATATTTTTTGTGATAAAACAACATATATTGCGGTTTAATTTGGGTTCTTACATTATAAAAAGATTGTTAATTTAAAATATTAAGAAACGTTCGAGAAGTTAATCATTTTAATTTAAAGAATGGGACTAAAGTAAACTTAATAATCTCAATTGATTTACCAGAAGTACGGCAGAAATGGAGGAGACCAGCAAAAAAATATTCAAACAAGTTACCGATAAGCTGGACGAAAAAATGAGTCATATCCTGGAAAAACTTGACGAAAAGGTGAAAAAAAAATCAAGATGAAATCCAACAATGGTTAGTGAATTCTTTTGATGAAAAACGTAAAACCTTCTAATTTGGATGAAAAGCAACAAAATTTAATTGCGGAGTTATTTGCGAAATTTGAATTATAGCGACAAGATGAATTACAATATTAAAAGAAAAACGGCAGGTTGGTGAATTAAAAAGCAAGTTGATTCCAAGATGTAAAAGGAACAATTAGAAGAATAATGCAATTAGTAACGAAGTAAGTAACGAAGAGCAGTTCACCAGCAAATAGTGATTATGGAACCAGAAATAAACGATGACATAAATGTCCTAAAAAATACTGTGGATACTCTTGAAATCAATTCCATCCAAAGCAAGGTAAAAGTTGAAATCAGTTCAATTCAAAACACAGTACAAAGTGATATACAAAGAATACAAACATAAAGTATAAGAATACAACTTACAGGGATGAAATTAACAGGACACTAAGTATTAAGTAAGTCCCAAGAGTTTCTTTAACAAACCACCCACATCTGATGGTACTTCATCTTGGCCTTATATACAAACGGCAATTTGGCTGTAGCTAATGGATGCGGGATAGCCAAACAAATCTACGTCTCTTGTAATTTCTTAAAGAGGTCCAGCATTAGAACTTCTCCAAAGCATTCCTGCATATGAACAGAGTAGTTTCGACAAGATCATTACAATCTTAGACAAAAGATACGACAATCAATCCTTGAGCCAAGTATACCAAGTGCAACTGAGTGGGAAAACACAAAAATCTGGAGAAAGTCTACAAGAATTCGAGGCATAGATTAGATGTTTCGTCCACCTATCTCGCCCAGATCTACCAGAGGAAAGAAAAGTTCAATTGGCCACACAGAGTTTTATGAATGTTATTAGAGAAGTTAAAGTGGAAATAAATCCTTAGTGGCATCAAGAAGAGTATGAAGCCTTGCTCCGGGGTTTGGAGGCTGTTATAAACATATCCAAGCCGAGGGTACGAGCAGTTTCCTTCAGCCAGAAAGAATCAGAGTCACCCTTTCAGGCGTTGTTGACTGGTAATGAACGAACGATTACAAAGAATTGGACCAAAAGATGCTTGTTTCCGTTGTGAACGGACGGGTCACTTCCAATGTGATTATAGAGTGAGGTTACCAGACAGATCACCAGAGTTGGCTCACACCACCAGAAACAGTCAGCCAGTCAGCATAAGGGTGCGAATTCTAACTAACCCTCCACCAGCCCCCAGAACAGTAACCATCCGGGGATTTTGCTGAGATAACAGCAGCCTAGTTATCAGGGGCACCATCATCTTTGACACCGGCGCCACTGTATCCATTGCCAAGTCTAAAGTAAATACAGGGTGAAGCAGATGTCGTGCTACATATAGCGAACAATAGAATCCGGCATCGAGTCCTAGTAGCGGAGATTGAGGTCGATTTTATACCTAAATGAGGAATTTGTATTGACTCGGCCCGTCAACAGCTCAGCGACTTCCATAACATTGTAGCGAAATCCTCCAGGAGAATTTCCGGGCGAACGGAACAAATTATTTATAGACAGTTAGAAAAAAACAGTCAGTACTGCATTGGAATGGTGGAGCCCCTATATTTAGTTCATGACTACGGGGTTGAACGGGCTATAATTAAAACCGGACACCATTGCCGCACCTTTACATCGGCAGACCATTGAAACAGAGACATTTCGTTGAAATCAGGATAGAGATATTCCGTTGAAATCAGGATTGTGATTCAAAGCTGACTGAAAGCGCCACGATGTTCCAGCCCCATCCTACCATTTCCGAAACAGTCCGATAAGTTCTAAAGTAAAAGGTACCCGACCGAAGTACATAATGGGATTACCTGAGGTCATCTGGGCATGAATAAAAGTACTACTACTACTACTACTGGGTAAATACTTCGAAGACGTCAGAGCCTGGTGCCGGAAATGTGACACCTGTGCAGCCAGTAAGGGCCCGAAGGCCCGGACCAAGGCCAGAATGCCGCAATACAATGTGGGCGTCCCATTGGACACTTTGCCTAGGCATAACTGTCTGTTTTGCTATGTGTCGGTTCATTGTGGCTCTGTTGTAAAATTTACATGTAAATGATAGATTGCAGGTAAGAAAACATAATTTGACAAAATAAGAATTAAAAGAGAAACAAACAAATTAAAAATAACAGACATCAATTATACCACACCACAATGAGGTTAGGGTGTAGATGGTTGGGAAATGGTCACTTTCAATAGTTTTAGTGTTTTTTTATCTTGTTTATGAAACTTTAGATGACAGTAGCTCAAGAAATTTGTGTTGATGTAATAACAGGTAATTTTTGACTTTTAATTTAAATTTTCTGAAGTTGGGTTTTTTTAATTCTTTCCATAGGGATTAGAGTGTATAATTTAGGTCCAAAGTAGAATAAGGACCTTTGACTTAGTATTTTTTTGAAAAATTGGAGTTCATATTAAGTAAGTACTCATATACTGTAGTAGTCAAGCGGGTCATAAACTCGATTACACAATTTTTGTACTGACATTGAGTATGGGTTTGAATATAATCTTATTCAAATGCTGATGTGGGAAATCTATGAGATTAGTGGTAAGGTTTAATATTTCAGATTTTCATATCATGTATTAAGTTTGCGCGGGTGGGATGTAGAGTCCTAGTACTGTTTTTTGATGAACTTAATTATTTTTAGAATCGTTTGTGTTTTGCGTGTTAGGTGCTTGTATTATCAAAGTTATTTAATGAAGTCTTGTATACTAAAAGCAGCGCCGGCCTGACGCCACTACACCAATAAATAGCTTAAATATTGTTACGAGCTCAGTACGACAATGAATTGTAAGGAGTATGATGTTACGAATTTTTTGCTCGCAGGCAGAAGTTTTCGATAGCTGAGCGTAAATAAAGTTCTAAAAAGTGTGCGGATTATTGCAAGCTCATCCAGAAACGTAGTATGGACGAAACTACCAAAAAAATTTCAGGAGGGACTCGAAAAAATGCACAATTCTAGAAAAACGTATCAAGAAGAAATTCAACAAAGGTTGACTTTTAGAAAAACAAACATGTTGGTCTATAATTTAACACCTAGATTTATTTTAAAGATTATTTCAAAATCATGAAAATACTCAGTCATAATGCAAATAGTATTAATCTGAGTTTAGTTGATATCCCTGCCACCTGTCCAAGCCAGAAGTTATAGTTCTATTACGAATTCAATTAGAAACATTACTTACAGCGGCTATATAGTAACTGATAGAAATAAACGGCAATACACGATGGGTAACAAAAACTAGTATTCCTATATTTATCACTATATATCAATTTTTCCATGAGTACGAATGAAATTTCGAAGCAGAGATTTTAACCAAACCTGCCAGAGGAAACGAAAGACCAGCTGGCCAACGTTTCCATAAACGGCTAAATACAGCGCTAACAATAGTAATGAAGAAAGTAATCATTTCTGTCCTTTTTTATTTCAATTGTTACTGGAAATTTACCCAAAGCCGATTTCAGTACAGGGGTAACCAACAAAACAACAAACGCTTTGAGATTCCACCGGCCCCCAAAAAAAAACGGTAGCGGAAGCCTTTCGAAAAGACTCAGCAGCGGAAGGAGTGATGATTGATTTTACAGGGTGAGGAGATTTTTCTATGCTGGCTTATAAGGGAAGCAGCGACTAAATGAGGAATTTGATGTATTGAGAGTCACCCCCATAAAAATTTCAGTTATACCGCGTCGACTAGCGTATATGGTGGAGCCCGTACACTCAGCTCATCAATGTACGGGCTTGTAAAACCGGACGAGATATCAGAGTTGAATTTGTCCAACAGCTGTTGCCAATGGCCAAGAGATAGCTTGTTTCGAGCCAGTAGAGACCATCATCAATTGCGAAGAAATAAAGTCGGTGAAGGAGACAGGGCCCTAAGGAGTTCCTACAAAGTTTGCTGAAGACACACTTGACACCAGAGAACCAGAAGAGCCAAGCAATTTATCACAAAACACTGGCAAATTTTTATAAAAATACCGGTCGCACCAACCTTCCAGCATAATTTCGGAAAGGCTCAACCCATTAGAAAACACCTAGACGACTACCATTGGGGCAACAACAGGCAGTCGAGAAAACATCGAATTAGTCAAAGTCCATGGTCTGCTCCCGTCGTGCTAGTTAAAAAGAGGATGGAACCACCCGATTTTGCGTGTATTACAGAAAGCTGAATGATGTCACGAAGAAAGACAGCTATCCGCTACCCCGAATCGATGACACTTTGACCACACTAGCAGGCTCCCGTTGGTTCTCCACACTAGACCTAAAAAGTGGATATTGACAGGTTGGTCTACACGCAAACGACAGAGAGAAGACAGCGTTCTCCGCCAGTAAAGGGCTGTTTCAGTTCACGGTCATGCCCTTTGGGTTATGTAATGCACCCGCTACATTTGAGAGGCTAATGGAGTATGTACTAAGCGGCTTAACATGGAGAACGTGCTTAGTATACCTCGACGACATTCTAGTCTGAAGAACCTGGGCGAAGTATTCTCCAGAATTAATAACGCCAACCTGAGACTCAACCCGAAGAAGTGTTCTTTGTTCCAAAGAGAAGTAGAGTTTTTGGGCCACGTCGTTTCCGAGTCAGGAATCCGCACTAACGAGGACAAGATAGAAGCGATCCGTGATTGGCCAGTCCCGAGGGACAAGCATGAACTCCGAAGCTTATTGGGCCTCTGTTCATACTACCGGCGTTTTGTTGAGGGATTTGCCACCATCGCCGCCCCTCTACATCGGCAGACCACAGAGAAGGAGACCTTCCGTTGGAATCAGGATTGCGAAACATCTTTCAGACGACTGAAGGCAGCACTATGTTCCAGCCCAATCCTAGCCTTCCCTACACAGTCCGGCAAGTTCATCTTAGACAGGTTTGGGGTCCGTCCTATCCCAGGTGCAAGATGGTGAAGAGAGGGTGATCGAGTATTGCAGCTGTGGATTCTCGAAACCGGAAAGAAATTATTGCGTCACCAGAAAAGAACTTCTTGCAATAATAAGGGCTGTAGACCATTTCCACAAATACCTCTATGGTCGCCACTTCTTAATCCGAACAGATCATGCCGCACTCAAATGGCTGCTGGACATGAAGACACCGGAAGGACAACTGGCCAGATGGATGGAGAAATTACAGCAATACGACTTCAAGGTGGAACACCGTGCCGGCCATTTGCACTATAATGACGATGCCCTATCCAGAAGACCCTGTAGAGCAGAATGCGGACATTGTCTGAAGACGGAACAGCGAGAGGGTATCTCCATCAGACAGATCCGAGTGCAGACCATTGAAAACTGGACAACGGAACAGTGCATCCAGAACCAATTGGCTAAGCCAGACATCGAACCAATCTTGTCACTCAAAATGAGAGGGGCACCCAGGCCACGATAGGACGAGGTCGCTAGATACTCAGGCGTGCTGAAATCGTTATGGGCTCAATGGGACTCTCTAAGAGTAGACAATGGAATGCTCAAGCGAGTCTGGGAAAGCGCTGATGGACGAGAAACCAAGTCCAAACTGGTAGTTCCGAAGAAAAAGGTACCAGCCATCCTGACCGAAGTACATGATGGGATTACCGGAGGCCACCTGGGCATGAATAAAACCCTTGACAAAGTTCGCCAGCGGTCCTACTGGGTGAATTATTTCGAAGACGTCAGAGCTTGGTGCCGCAAATGTGCCACCTGGGCAGCCAGTAAGGGCCCGAAGACCAGGACCAAGGGCAGAATGCAGCAGTACAATGTGGGCGTCCCATTTGAGAGAATTGCTATCGATGTCGCCAGTCCGTTTCCCGAGTGTGAGAGGGGGAACAAATACATTCTGGTCCAAGAGGCAACCACGGTAGCGACGGTGCTAGTAGAACAACTATTCAGCAGGGTTGGCGTCCCGATGGGGATCAGGAAAACGAAACAACACCATTACACCCACAGTCAGACGGAATGGTGGAAAGATTCAACAGGACCTTGGAACAACACCTATCCAAGGTCGTCAGCAATAACCAGCGTGATTGGGATGAGCATATTCCCTTATTCATGTTGGCATATCGCTCTGACGTACATAATAGTACAGACCTGACCCCAGCCAAGGTCCTATTCGGAAAGGAGCTGCGATTACCCTGCGATTTGGCATTTGGCTCCCCCGAAGAACCTCCCCAAGTCATCGACGATTATGCCGACCAGCTCCGACATAACATGCTGGCAATACACGAATTAGCCCGAACGCAGATGTTGGCCACCAGTGACCGGATGAAGACGCGATACGACCTCAAGTCCAATTCAGTCGGGTTCCAGGAGAGGGACAAAGTCTGGCTGTACAACCCCCAACGGAGCAAGGGTAAATCCCCAAAGCTTACACCCGCCTGGGATGGTTCATACGAGGTGGTCAAGAGGCTGAATGAGGTCGTCTACCGGATCCGTCGAAACCCCAAGGCTAAATTGAAGGTGGTTCATTTAGATCGACTCGCTCCCTACCATGGAGAGGATGTTTCTGATCGGGACGATCAGAATTAAAGGGGGGGGGGCAGTGTTACGAAATTTACCCAAAGTCGACTCTGTTTCATTTCAGTACGACAACAAACGCTTTGCGATAAAAAAACGGGTCTCGAAAAGACTCGGCAGCGGAAGGAAGCAGCGACGATGGAGAGTGCAGTTATACCGCGTCGACTAGCGTATATGAGAATGTATTGTGATATTTGAATCAGCTGTTTTATTGTAAATAAAGTTCTAGAAAAGTGAAAGTAAATATTAGTTTATAATTTTAAATTTAACGCAATATTTTCATATTAACTACTACCGCGGTTTGTTACAAAAGTTTACTTGGTTGTTCTTTGTTTTTGTTATTTTCCTTACTGATATAGATGTTGCCATTTTCCGTCCATACATTACTTCAGCAAATGGCCTGAGACATATAGGCAATCAAGAGGAGTTATATTCAGACCA
The DNA here is from genome assembly GCA_034190945.1 of Octodonta nipae. Taxonomy (NCBI): domain Eukaryota; kingdom Metazoa; phylum Arthropoda; class Insecta; order Coleoptera; family Chrysomelidae; genus Octodonta; species Octodonta nipae. The sequence continues at coordinate 90,135,428 of CM067218.1, read as the reverse complement.
ACGGCTCAACTGTGAATACAATGTATTCCAGAAGGTCTGTACGATGTTGGGAATCAAAGAAAACAAGAATCACACCTTTACATCCATACTTTGACGAAATGGTGGAAATAATCAACAGGACCTTGGAACAACATCTATCCAAGGATGTCAGCAACAACCAGTGTGATTGGGATGATCATATTCCCCTATTCCTGTTGGCTTATCGCTCAGCCGTACATAACAGCACAGGACTAACTCCAGCCAGGGTACAATTTCGAAAAGAACTGAGATTACCTTGTGATTTGGCCTTTGGCTCACCAGAAGAACCGCCCCAAGAAGTTAACAACCAACTCCAACATAACATGCTGGCAATACCGACCTACCCCGAACGCTATGACCTCATGGGAGATTCAGTCGAGTTCCAAGAGAGAGACAAGGTCTGGCTATACCACCCCGAGAGCCCAGAGGAGCAAAGGCAAATCTCCAAAGCTGACACCAACCTGGGATGGTCCAAACGAGGTAGTCAAGAGATGATCAAAATTGTTTATCATATTCGCCCAAATCCGAGAATTAAGATGAAGGTGGTTCATTTGGATCGACTGGCTTCCTACCATGGAGAGAATGATTCTGATCAGAATTAAAGGAGGGCAGTGTTGTGACATTTATCTTACGCCGCCAAAAATTAAGTTATCTTTTAGAAATTAATCATTCTAATAAAAAGATTCCTAATACCAAAATAAAAAAAGCGTGATGAATATAAAAACAGTAACAACAGGCGTTCCGAACACTTTTGATTGATGAAAAAAGTGCGTTAACCTGATTACCGAATCGAATATCACATGGCTGGCATACCAGAAGTGACCATCGAATTCTGGTATTTTCGACGATACTACTTCAGAACGATTATCTTATAATTTATTATCTAGTTTGTGGGCGTCAATTGAATCGCCGGAGCGAAGCGATCAGCTGTTTCGATATTATTGAGTTTTGTTATGTGTTTATTTTGGTCGAACAAATATTTAATTTTAATTCCTATGATTTGTTTCCAACAGTTAACATCAAAACGAGAGGTGAAGCAACTTTGGATAATATCTATGTGAACTTCAGCAAGTCCAATCTAGACATCATTCCCGTTGCTCTAGAGGGTATCTCTGATCATTCCGGATTACTGTTCAATAGACCAGTCAAACTCTCATATAATCATAGCTCTAGAATTACTTTCAGACCAATCACTGATGAAGGTCTTTCTTCACTGTATCAACTACAACTATATAACTGGAAATCAATCACGGAAGGTACCGAAAGTGTGGAGGATCAGTTCTGCAGTTTTTTTTAAGTGGTAAACTAACGCTTTGGATAAAAGTCTGCCACAAAAGACGAAAATGGTTCGGAAAGTCAAACAGGGCCCTAAAATTAACTGGTTTAATGACAACCTTAGAGACATGAGGAGGAGACTTCAAACCCTCAGTCTCCTTCATAAGCAAAATCCAATTTTGGTACCAAAAAACATGGTCAGTTATTACAAAAAACTGTATCGGATAGAGATAGCAAATTCTAAAAAAGCTATACATGGCAATTTCATTGCTAATGCATCAAACAAGGTGTCAGCCATGTGGAGTATAATAAAATCTCATAGGAACTCCGCTCCAGCCCCGAAAGTCAGTCACCTCAATGCCCAGGTTTCTTTGTTGCAATTGCAGACGAGCTGCTTAAAAATCTTTCTTCTTCTAATAACTCCTTCAATGAGTATTTATCAAATCAATGCATTGGAGATAGCTTCAAATTTTACTCAGTAACAGAAAAAATGGTTTCAGATAAAATTTCCGACATTAAAAATAGTGGTAGCAGATATTGTTATGACATCAACTCTAGAATCCTTTAATATCTCACAGATATAGTTATCAAACCTCTGACTCACTTGTTTAATCTCTGCATTCGAGAAAACATATTTCCATCTGTTCTCAAATTGGCAAAAGTTATACCTGTTTATAAAAATAAAAGAGATCCCGAAGATGTAACTAATTACAGGCCTATATCACTATTGCCACTAATCTCTAAAATTCTTGAATCTTTATTGAAGGACCAAATGATTAACTACTTTGAAGTAAATCATATCTTTACAGCAAATCAATTTGGTTTTCGTAACAACATAAGCACAACTATTAATCGACTAAGTGAGTTTGTAGCAGAGGGCTTTGAAAATAAGCATAATACATATGGTACATTCCTGTACTTAACGAAGGCGTTCGATTGTATAAGTTTTGAAATTCTTTACAAAAAGCTATCTCACTACAACTTTGATGCAAGCAGTATTACCCTGATACAGTCCTACTTAGAAGCAAGAGAACAGTATGTTCTTTTTGACAATCAGCAGTCTACGAATCGCAGGATTCAGCATGGCGTACCTCAGGGCTGTGTTTTGGGTCCTCCGTTATTCCTCATATACATAAATGACCAAACTTTAACAATCTATTGAATCTGCTGATAATCCTGTTTGCTGATGATACCACAACATTGCTGCGCTATCAACCTTCAGACCCAATAATGCAGTGGACTCAAATCAATCAGCGTGAAATAGAGAATTGGTTTTTAGCCAATAGTCTCAACATTCGTAAGACCCAGAACATTAATTTTACATTGCAATCTTCACCATCGACTCTAGAAAGTGATGCATCAGTGAAGTTCTTAGGGGTCTACCTTGATCCTGGGTTGACCTGGGAAGCCCATGTTAATTTTCTTAACTCCATATTATGTAAAATAACTTTCCTTAGAAGGAGCCTGTCAAAAAATGTATCTAGGGGCACATTTACAGCGTATCATGGATACTTTAGCTCTAATATGTCCTACGCGATTTTAAATTGGGGTCATTCTCCGTGCTCTGCTCAAATTTTTAAGTTACAACGCCGTTGTGTTAGAATTATTGCTTAAATACCGCGAGTGTTGTATAGATAGCTTTGTGGGGCTAAAACTACTTACCCTACCGTGCACTTTTATTCTTCAGTGTTTTGTCTATATGAAACAGAACCAAAACAGCTACAGAACACACAACGATATCCACTCCTATTCAACCAGGAAAGTAGGAGAATTAGTTCTCAACTACCACAGATTGCAACGAACGAGAATGGGTACTGACTATCATGGCATTAAATTTTTTAATGCACGGCCAGCAGAAATAAAAAATTTAAACGTACATCATTTTAAAACAAGAGTAAAAAATTATATTTAAAAACACGCCTTTTATTCTTTTGAGAGTACTTAGGAAGTGATTTTAATGTATAAATTTTTAGTATATATTAGTAAATAGGACATTTTATTTTCTTACCATTTTAATAACATTTTATATATTCTTTTGTATACATATTTAATACATTTCATACTTGTGTACCTTTGACTTGTAAAAACACACAGTTGTAATACTTTACCAATAAATAAACTAAACTAAATTTATCGTGATTAGAAGAATAATTAATTATTTCAACCCACGAAATCTGTAGCAATATACTGAAAAATTGATAACTAAAATAGTTAATAAACAATTTAAATGACATTTACCTTATTTTTCTTACATCCTTTATCAGTCTGTTTCATCAAGCTTTGTATTATTTTCAAACATGGCAAAATAATTGACTCCATAATCAGTGGATTTTTGGAATTCTGACAAGCTTTTAAGAATAATTTCATCATGCATCTTAATTTGAGTTCCCAGCAGTCATCTTCCTTTTGCACCATTGCTGACAATAAAGAAACTTCATGTCTTACGCCAATTCCTAAATCAGAACTACTAAGATGCCCGTTTAAGCACAATGAAATTCTATCATAGAGAAGATTGCATAGTTCTTCAGTTGCTACTGGATTATCTTTGGTTAACACACAAAGTAATTGTCTAACTTCTTCTTGATTGTGAATGTTTCCTTTACGTAAATTATTCCATACAAGTTCTTGTATTAACCCTTTGGAACAAAGTACATGACGAGTAGTGGGATTATGTGCTAAAGCCCGAAGAAGGGTTAGACAATGTTCTGTAGCCGCTGTAGAACATCCATAACAATGATTAACTACGCAAGGCCAAATACTTAAATTTCTCTCACTTAGTACTGGTGTGGATTTTGGAAGTTCCATGTCCCTGCAAAAAGCGAAATAGGTTATGTTAAGAATCCAATGGAACCTAACAATATGTTCCTTTTGTAGAACATTTGAATAGGATTGACTTGGAAACATTATGGAAAAGTAAAAACAATATTTAATCCAGTGTACTTAAAAAGAAAGGTCCAATGCTTTCCTCCCGTAGTAACACACGATAGTTATACTACAGTTCGCGCAATATCAGATGTACGTATAGAATTCCTTCTTCGAGAAAAAAAAACAATAGAAAATTAAACTGCGACGCTCCAAATGGGTTTGTCAAGAAAGAAATTGACTGTCATTACAAATAACATCAGCACCATTAAAGATGTGAGTATGCTAAATACATACAGACAATAACAAACCGAAAAAATTCAAAAAATATCGCTCACATCTAGAAAAAAACCTACAAGAACGGGAGCACACAACTAATGGATACCATACTCACTTATGGAAACGAAATAGGTAGAGAGCAAATGCTATCGCAAAAAAGATATTGAACGGGTATAAAATATTACAACGAATCTGCAGATCGAAAGAGGTATAAGAACACTAAAAAAGCAAGTACATGAAAATAAGTTATTGCATTAAAAGATTGAAACATGAAAATATTAAAAAGAAACAAAATAATGGAGTGTCCCCAAATTCTACGAGGATCAATATAAAGTCCTCGACAGATGATATCTAAAGTAACACCAGGACCACTCTTGGAAAAAGACGAGTTAGTGGTCAAGATTGACAAGAATGACAAGGTTGCCGGTAAGGACATAATAATTCCGAATTACACACCGAAAAAATTCTTACTAGTAGTGTACAAAGAATAAAGATCATTCAAATCAGAAAACAACGATCACCATAAGATTCCGTTCAAACTCGAGAGTGAGGAAGTTTCCACAGTTACCTCGGAACCAACTGATAACATACAGTCTAACCCAAGAATATCAAATACGACTTCATACACATAGAGAAAGAGTTGACACCATATATTCGAAAGCATTAATTAACTCCCTGATTGAACAAGATGTAGATAACTCCTACATAGAAACCATGGCAAACATACGAGGAGAGGCTTGAAATCTCGAATAATTATTTATGTATTTAGTTTATATAACTGAATTTAATATTTTACGGCGAAATGAAAGATCGACATAAATGAGTTTCAGAACAAAATTAAATTCAGTTATGTGTACTAAATTTTAATTGAGGGGAGCGCAACTCATGAAGGTTCTCGACTAGAAACAATATATTGTCTTGCGTTCAATGGATTGAAAATCGCGAACAGATAATATGGAGAACGTTTTTTCGCAGCCAGATTTCAGATTCACACATAGTTCAAAAAACAACATATTTTTAAAAAGATGTTGGCACGATTCATTTAAACATTAATCACTAAAATGTTTCAGCTATATGCTAATTTGTTGCTAAATCATCACTAAATTATTAAATTTGTCGATAAAATTGTTTATTTAGTAACATTTAAATGTTTCTCTTACCTGTGCTTTCTGTCATAAGCCACAAGTTCCTTCCTAGAAACCATAACTTTTTGAATGATCTTACTCAATTCTTCAAATGATGTTTTACATTCTGAACAGTATTGCTGGGCTAACATTTGAATAGTTTTGTTAACTTTTAATTGAGATCTTGTGTCTGCTTGCATGGAATTCGATAATGAATTAGCTCCTGTTGTACTGTCATCCTGTTTCTTATCTAATCTATGTTCAGTAATTTTAAGTACAAGTGACTCTAATGTAGGTTTATTGGCAATAAGTTGTTTATAAACTCTATCGGCTTTTTCTAATAATGTATTTATACTAGAAACTGTCTTTTTACGATCATCATCATTTTCAATGGGTTCTACAGCACAACAAGACTTAGCTAATAGCGAAAAATCAAATTTGGCATATTTGCAGAAACCACAAGCATGACATAAAAACGGATCTTTTTCGTCATAGTTTATTGCTCTACATTTATGACACTGAAATACATTTTCACCGCAATTTGTACAGACACCAGGATTCGCAGGTACTGAAGCACTACATCGAGGACACTGAAGTGTTTCTGAAGATGCTTGGATGTTCTCATAAAAATCAGCATATTCAATCATGATATTACATGCTACTATCGGTAAAGGAAACTCTATTTTAACTTCAGTTTGCCCAGATTGAAGATTGACTTTTTTTGCCTTGTGCCAAAGTGCAGGCTTGTTTTTTAATTCCACAACTGCTTGAACTGATCTATTATTGTAATAAATATTGATTGTTCTAACCATTTTTGTGCGTTTTAAATCACTTATTCTAAGAGTGATTTTACTAATGGTATGACTAGATAGTAATTTAACAATTTGAGTGGTTGTCGTAAATTTCGAATCAACTCTAATAGAGCTTAGTTTAATTGTCGAAAATGATACTTCAGGATTATTACAAACTAAACAAGGTTCTGACTCCAAATAGTATCCGTCAAGTTCAACAAACTGACTCATATGTGCATACAGATTTGCATTAGGGTGATAAGCCAACAGCTCATTTTGTGCTTTCAGCATGTTAACGGCTCTTTCTACATATTTTGAAATTATTGGTAGACCTTCTGTGGTTTCAGTAAACTTTAATGAGAAGTAACCTAGAAGATCTACAAACTGAGCTGCTTTATTACCATATGCTGGTAAGAGTGGCCATAAAAGCCATAACAATTCTAACAAAGATTTTTGATCTTGTGGCTTCGAATTTTTGTAAATGGATTGCACTAAAGCATGCGCCTGCCAACGGACTGCGGTAATATTTGTTTCCAACATAAAAGTTTTTATGAATCTGGCAAGAACTTCTCTTGAAATTTGATTATTGATTTGTCCTATTAAATTGATACTAGTAGATTCGTCAAAAATGGCCTCTACAGAGGAGTCGTCTGATTTTTCACGATCTTTTCTGTTAGAACCAGGTTTAGAGACATCGTTCTTTTTGGTATTATTAACAACAAGGGCACTTTGAAGAAGCTGAAGAATTGTAGATGAAACTCCTTCATCTAATAAGAAACTTACACGAATCAAAAACGGGATAACGTCTTCTTCCTTGACACAAAAATTTTGCCAATTGCCAGTACGGCTTTGTGCAATCTCTACACAATATTTCAAATGTTCAATCAATTCAACTAGTGAATCATATGGCAAACTTATCGCATGCTGAATATCAACTGTAGGTTGATAGCCTCCTTTAATACAGCATTCTCTAACACCTTTCATATGATTCCTTAAGCCATGAAGATCTCTTAACTGCCTGTATGTTTCTTTGTTACCACACATGAACATTAATAATTTTCGAACTTGTCTTCTTACAAAAGGTGTTTGCGGGGTCATCATATAATCACAAAGTAAATTATACCAAGATATATCAAAAGCGTTATTAATTGATTCGGACAGTTCAGAATATCTATGTACTTGATAGGGCAACCTGAGAGCAATTTCTGTCAACAACTGAGGGTATGTCTGAAACACATCTTGATTTGCTTTCACAAATTGTCTTTGAAAAAATGGCGTCATATCAGGTGGTGGGTGAGGAGGATGTTCTTTCAACAAATTTCCAGAAGTGCTGTCAGAAGTATCTTCATCTACTAGTGAGCGCCAATAACTTAATAATGACTGCAACAATTTATTGCAGTAACTGACAATATCAGATTTATGGAGAACAGTTGCAGTTGTTTTAGTAACAAATGTAGAGCTCTCCCCAAAATAGATTCTGTTGGCGGATGGCACATTTGTGGAAGTTTTAGAGCGTTGCATAAAGACACCTAAAAATAATATAGTGTGTGGTTATACTTATTTGATAGATAAATATATAAAATTCATATAGATTTTTTCGGGTTATATTAATAGCTGAATGCCGAAACTACAAAAAAAAATTTAGATTGTTTTGATATATATATATATATATATATATATATATATATATATATATATATATATATATATATATAGGGTGTAAACGGTTTGAGTTCAAAGATTTTGAAGAACAATACTTCAGGCAAAAACAAATCAACAAGCTTTATAACATTTTCTAAAATAAACTATAGCTTTGCCAAAAAGAACACATAAAGTTAAATTTTATGTAGCCCTTGCTACAGTGAATAATACAATAATTTCGATTTCAAAATGTCGGTAAATCTAAATATGTAAATACTCAATAGCTTATACATCTTTAATAGCCACATTAAAAATGAAAATTGATTATTTAAACTCGAAATATGCTTTTATAATTTAGTGGAAGTTTCTCCGAATAGATATGGCAACGTGGCATACAGACCAACTCATTTACTACATTTTTTACTTTAACGACGACTGAGAGTTACGATTGTTTTTTGCGATTTCGATTCTTGTAAATAAGAATAGATAAACGGTAAAGTAATTTGAATGATATCTATTTGATATAGACTTCGTGGTTTGCTTTCCATTTAATATACTTTTTAAATAAATAAAATCGGTTGTGATTAGTGTTTAAGTTCGAAAATTAAGAATAGTGCGACAGTATTTATTTATGATAAATAATGGCCGATTATACAATTAGGGAAAGACATGACATGCTCTTAATTTATGGGGAAAGCAGACGTAATTGCAGAATAGCAAGAATGTTATACAGGGAAAGGTTTCCAAACAGACGCCTGCCCAATGTTAGGACATTCGTAGCTGTTTCGCAGAGGCTTCTGCAAACAGGTAGTGAAATACCACAAATAAACAATAGCGGACCACAGCGACATAATCGTATCTTAGCTGCTGAGGATCAAATACTAGACCTTATCGACATCAACCCATATCGTAGCACACGGAGTATTGGAAGTGAGCTGCAAATTTCTCACACTGTTGTTCATAGAACATTACGGGAACAATTGCTCTATCCGTATCACATGCAGCGGGTTCAAGGGCTTTCAGTTGATGATTTTCAACCAAGACTCAATTTCTGTCGTTGGTTCCTCAGAAAACATCGACAATTTCCTAATTTTGTGAACAATATTTTAACAACAGATGAAGCAAGTTTTAATAGGAATGGTATAATAAATTTTCATAATACGCATTCGTGGTCTGAGTTAAATCCGCACGAAATACGCCAGTCAGTATTTCAACACCAATTCTCAGTTAACGTGTGGGCTGGAATAGTTGGTGAATACTTGGTTGGGCCATTTATACTGCCTGCACGTTTGACAGGTGAGAATTACCTTTATTTTTTGAACAACACGCTACCAGATTTGTTAGATGAAGTGAACCTACAAACACGTTCCAATATGTGGTACTTACATGACGGAGCACCTGCCCACGCAAGTCATCTAGTTGTCGACTTCACTTCTTAAATAGAACATTTCCCCGTCGTTGGATTGGTCGAAACGGACATATACGTTGGCCAGCAAGATCTCCTGATCTCAATCCTTTAGATTTCTACTTATGGGGACACATGAAAAGTAAGGTTTATAAGACTCCAATTATTGACGAGAATGACCTTAGACAACGCATTTTTGACGCTGCTGACGAAATCCGAAATATTCCAGGAATTTTTTCTCGCATACGTGAAAATTGGATTAGACGGTGTCGTGCTTGTGTCGATAGTAATGGTGGGCATTTTGAACATTTGCTGTGAATAATCCGTTGTTTCAACTCAGTTCTATCATTATAATAAATTGGGTAAGTAGGATTACATATTTACTTGTCTAATATAAATAATATTAATTAAATCAGTAATAATGACTCGTCGAATAATTTAACTGGTAAAAAACTACATATACAGATCTCTTGAGTTGAATATCATATTTACCCTACTTTGTATAATTGCATAAAAGAAACCGCCAAATACAAATTCTAATTGCAATACCTTGTATTAAAAACGTAAATATTTTCAACAAAATATTTCATATATTTTTATTTAATTCTAAGGTCAATATCATCAGTCAATACAAAAACACAGGTGTTTATTTTTTGTCGGCGTAGTCATTCCTTTATTATTCGCGCTAAGAGTGAATCTGCTTCGAACGCGAGCGACGTTGCCGGATTGACAATAATTTACTTAATATGTTTTAGGGATTTTCTTGGTTATTACGGACTACTGACCATAGTGGTATAAGAGTTTTTTGTTTAATTTGGTGTATACTACCTCCACCTAAAATATATGCACTCAAACTATTTACACCCTATATATATATATATATATATATATATATATATATATATATATATATATATATATTTGTTTTTAAGTTTTCGCGGGCACTAAATGTTTTAGATGGTTACCGGGAATTCATCCGCGTAGTTGATAACTGATCCCTGCCGGGATCGATAGTAAAATGACGACGTTTCGGCAGAGTCACATCTGCCCTCTTCAGGTCGGTTCGCATAATTCTCGTAGCCTTCTGTTTCGCCTCTAGTTACTCGAATACTATTCCCGGAAACCATCTAAAACATATATATGTATATATATATATGTGTGTGTGTGTGTGTGTGTGTGTGTTAGGTGGTTTCCGGGAATTCATCCGCGTAGTTGATAACTGATCCCTGCCGGGATCGATGGTAAAATGACGAGGTTTCGGCAGAGTCACATCTGCCCTCTTCAGGTCGGTTCGCATAATTCTCGTAGCCTTCTGCTTTCGCTTCTAGTTACTCGAAACGTCGTCATTTTACCATATATATATATATATATATATATATATATATATATATATATATATATATATATATACAGGGTGTAAATAGTTTGAGTGCATATATTTTAGGTGGAGGTAGTATACACCAAATTAAACAAAAAACTCTTATACCACTATGGTCAGTAGGCCTTAATAACCAAGAAAATCCCTAAAACATATTAAGTAAATTATTGTCAATCCGACAACGTCGCTCGCGTTCGAAGCAGATTCAGTCTTAGCGCGAATAATAAAGGATGACTACGCCGACAAAAAAAGTAAACACCTGTGTTTTTGTATTGACTGATGATATTGACCTTAGAATTAAATAAAAATGTATGAAATATTTTGTTGAAAATATTTACGTTTTTAATACAAGGTATTGCAATTAGAATTTGTATTTGGCGGTTTCTTTTATGCAATTATACAAAGTTGGGTAAATATGACATTCAACTCAAGAGATCTGTATATGTAGTTTTTTACCAGTTAAATTATTCGAAGAGTCATTATTACTGATTTAATTAATATTATTTATATTAGACAAGTAAATATGTAATCCTAGTTACCGAATTTATTATAATGATAGAACTGAGTTGAAACAACGGATTATTCACAGCCTTTCCCTGTATAACATTCTTGCTATTCTGCAATTACGTCTGCTTTCCCCATAAATTAAGAGCATGTCATGTCTTTCCCTAATTGTATAATCGGCCATTATTTATCACAAATAAATACTGTCGCACTATTCTTAATTTTCGAACTTACACATTAATCACAACCGATTTTATTTATTTAAAAAATATATTAAATGGAAAGCAAACCACGAACCACATCAAATAGATATCATTCAAATCACTTTACCTTTTATCTATTCTTATTTACAAGAATCGATATCGCAAAAAACAATCGTAACTCTCAGTCGTCGTTAAAATAAAATGCCACGTTGCCATACCTATTCGGAGAAACTTACACTAAAATATAAAAGCATATTTCGAGTTTAAATAATCAATTTTCATTTTTAATGTGGCTATTAAAGATGTATAAGCTATTGAGTATTTACATATTTAGATTTACCGACATTTTGAAATCGAAATTATTGTATTATTCACTGTAGCAAGGGCTACATAAACTCTAACTTTATGTGTCCTTTTTGGCAAAACTATAGTTTATTTTAGAAAATGTTATAAAGCTTGTTGATTTGTTTTTGCCTGAAGTATTGTTCTTCAAAATCTTTGCACTCAAACCGTTTACACCCTGTATATATATATATATATATATATATATATATATATATATATATATAGGGTGGTTAAAACCACCCGTACAATCTCAATAAGAAGCCATCCATTAATTTTTTTAACAAACTGACGACGTATCCATAGGTGCTCTAGCGACTGGACGCAAAATAAAGTTCCGGTTTAACCTGAAGTGGCTTAAACAGACCGGAAGTTAATTAATAAAGCAATAATTACTTCCGGTTCCTTCCGGAGGTGAGAAATTCTAACCGGAAGTACATTTTTCTTGAGCGATATATGTACATGTGTTGGATTTAGTTCATAAATTTCAATAAACTGGAATGGTATGCAATAAAATTGTCAAGAATCGTAGAGTTTTAACTGAGGCTACATAGGTTGAGTTAGGTCATTTTGCCATGGATCCTCAAACATCAATACCAAAAGTCTCCAGGTTAACAAATATTTCCGTCGGCTCTGTGCATAAAACGTTACGCCTAAATAAATTCTTTGGCTACAAAATACAGCTTTAACAACAGCATGTTGATGATGATTATGACAGAAGGTTAGAAATCTCCGAATTAATGACTCAAAGGGCAAATGCGGACCCTAATTTTATTGAAAATATTTGTTTATCTGAAAAAGCAGGATTTTTTAAATAGATTTGTCAATAAAAATAACTGTATATACTGGGATAATACCAATCCAAAAGTTTTTCTGGAAGAGCACAACCTACATCCTCAGAAAATCAACGTATGGACCGGAAAATAAAAATATTGTTCCTTTATTCGTGGAAGAAAATTTAACTGGGTTATTGTATTTGGACTTACTAGAAAATGGGATAAATCCCCTTATAACCGAATAGAATACAACTGATTACAAACTTACACTTTATTTAAAAATTGTGAAAATTGTTTCACGTCCGAAGGAGCTTATTCATACAATGGTCGAACCTTAAGAAATGCAACAATAACAATTATAAACTAAAGAGAATAACAATAGGAGTTTACAAATGTTTCTTTAATCTACTAGTTGTGTTAATATTACTAAGAAATAGCCATAATGCAAAATACGGGAAATATTATCAGATTATGGGTTTTTCCAGATGTAATTTATACAAAGACCTGCCAGTAAATATTGGAAGAAAGTTGAATTTTTATGGTTCTACGGGGTGTGATTCAGGTAAGCAGTAATAGCCAAAGACTTGCCAAATGTTGAATTTTATTTCATAAATTATTATATCTGTTAAAAAGTCTGATTATGTAAACAAATTTAGAAGTGTGGAATTATTAAGATTTATTTGGTCATTGAGTAAATGTCCTGACTTTTTTAAAGGATTCATTTCAACACTCTCTAATAAATTTAATTTTATACCTTTATTTTCTGGATGTAGAATTTTGAAATCGTGGTCAAAATTATTATTATATTCAAGTAAATGTTTTGCATAATTAGGATTTTGTTTATTTTTTTATAAAAGAATTGCAATGTGCATTTAACCTCGTCTGAAAAGATCTACCTGTTTGACCTATATATGTTTTAGGGCAATCTTTGCATGATAATTTATAAACTCCTGATAATTTGAGTTTATTTGTTTTACTTTTATTGTTCTTAATTAATTTACCTAATTAGTTATTGGTTCTATAGCTAATTTGATGTTTTGTTGATTTAAAATTTTTGAAATATTAACACTAGGGTATGTAATAATTTTATATGTTTTATCTAGGTCTGTGGTTTTCGGATATATCATTTGGATTGCTTGGAGATATTGTTTTTTCCGTAGGATAGTATCGAATATTTTAGTGTCATACCCGTTATTGGTTGCAATTTGTTTTATTATAGTAAGTTCTATTTCGAAGTCCTTTTCATTAAGTGGTAATGTTGTTAATCTATTAATCGTACTACGAAAAAAAGGCAATTTGTGTTGGATTGGGTGGCAAGATGAATTAGGAATTATGATGTCTGTGTGTGAGGGTTTGTAATAAATCGAGAAAACATATTTATTATTATTATTTACTTTTACTTTTAGTTATATCTAGGAAATTTATATAAATGCAACAATTATAAACTAAATAGAATAAAAATAGGAGTTTACAAATGTTTCTTTAATCTACTAGTTGTGTTAATATTACTAAGAAATAGCCATAATGCAATAAACGGGAAATATTATCAGATTATGGGCTTTCCCAGATGTAATTTATACAAAGACCTGCCAGTAAATAGTTGAAGAAGGTTGAATATTTTATGGTTCTAAGGGATGTGATTCAGGTAAGCAGTAATAGCCAAATAATTGCCTAATGTTGAATTTTATTTCATAAATTATTATGCTTGATAAAAAGTCTGATTATGTACCTAAACAAATTTAGTAGTGGGGAATTATTAAGATCTATTTGGTTATTGAGTAAATGTTCTGAGTTTTTTAAACGATTAATTTCAAGACTCTAATAAATTTAATTGTATACCTTTAATTTCTGTATGTAGAATTTTGAAATCGTGGTCAAAATTATGATTGTTTTTAAGTAAATGTTTTGCAATCATAATTTTTTAATAAAATGTAAGTTTGTAATCAGTTGTATTACTCAAGTCATCATGAATTTCAACTTCCACAAAGTAACAGCCAACTCAATCCAACGAATCTTTAGAAAACCAAACAAATCAAGATGTATGTAACTTTGTTACTAGACGAAGAAAACCTATTTTTTCTCCACATTATGCCTTGCTTGTATAAAATTGGCTTAGTGATAATGGATTGGAAGAAGGGGCGCTATAGATTGGCCAGCAAGATCACCCGACCTAACGAGCCTTGACTTTTTTATGGGGACATCTAAAAAAATGTGGTGTACAAAACTCAAACTCGCGATATTCCTGAACTTAGACGTAGAAAAGTGGAGGAGACGCTTCAAAAAGTGCGGGAGGAATTCGCGAGCTGCGACTTGTCTTGTAATGTAAATACAATATAATTAATAATTAATTATTTTAATTTGAAAGTTTAAATTGGCATTACTCTGTAAAAAATAATCTGTTTAAAAAAATGTTGTGTCAAAAGATTGGCAAAAAGAGACCTTTAAAAAGAGGTATCACATGATATTCCTTTGTAGTTATGTTCACCCCCGCCTAGGGGTTGAAATTGCAGGGTGACCGATACGTGTAAAATGTGTCCCCAGATAAATATAAATAATGTGTTTTCTTGTCTTTATCTTTTAAGGATATTTTAAAAGTTATTGGGTAGAGCAATCAAGGAGGGGTGGACGATAGGGAGTAAACGATGAGGAACTACGGAAAAAAGTATTGAAAGTCAATCACGCTATGTTTTAAACTTGTAGCCAATAATGGTGTTCCGAAAAAATCATGGCGAACCAAATTTGTACTTTTTTAAATAGAACGCCGGGTATATAATTATTACATTTGATTCTCATCTTCATTATAATCTTTTTGATATCGGGTATATTGCCATTTAAAAAAACAATTAGGAGAAGGTGGGCAAAATCCTAATATTCCATTAAACGCTACGTTTTTTTTATTATACCAGAGATTGATGTTTTGTTTTTCGTCGGAGTGTTTACTCCATTGGCGGCGAATAAATTTTATAACAATATCATTGAATACAATAAGCGATTTAATTTGTTTAAAATCATTCTTTATGTAGGGAACTAAAGTTTCGGCCTGAACACACTGTATATTTTACTTTCATATTAAAGATAAAATTACTAGATTTCAAAATATACAAACATGATGTCTTTCTAGCCAACAGTTGTTATAAGTTAACCGTGAAAGCAAAGTTTCATTGTCCTAATAACAACTATTTACAACTAGAGTGTAGGTGGCTAAATAAATAAGAGTAAATTAAGACCTTTTGCATGCTTATTAGATATATTGCAAAAACCAGAAACAAGAAGCAATTAATAAATCAGACACAAACAAAAATAATGAATTAATAGTATTACTAAGATAGACATATAATGAAGTAAAAACATTTGTTAAACGTATTAAGATATGTATTTATAAACCTAATTAACATTAACAATAAAAAAATCATGAAAGATGTTCAACTAAACAACCATTTTGCTGAAGGCACATTTCGAGTCTATCCATAAATAACAGTTAAACTTTTTTCAAAGTTTGTTCTGATATACTCAGCAAACTGTTTCTTATTCTCTTATGCATATTTTACACTGTGGTAGGAAGAGTCCTATTACATGGGAGTCATTTATTCCACCCAAAACATTAATTGAGCATTTATATTGATTGTCGACTTGACGAACCCAGTATGGGTTTTCGGTCGAATGCAAATTGTGGTTATTGACCAAGCCGTTCCTCAATCATATTAAACGATAATAAACTGAAAATTGTTGTCTTTCAACGAATAGTTCTGGATGTAATAATTCTATATGGTATTCATAATATTTGTGTTTCTGTAGAAACCGTTTAACACTGGTACGTTCAATATCAGTTACTTTCTCGATTTCCCTGCTACTTGTATGGTGACTTTTCTTGCAGTTAATAATACTGCCAAATAATTATGGTCATTTGTAATTGGTTTAGTAATTATTTGACGTTTACCAAAAGCAACACTTCCCGCTGCTTCAAATGTATTTGATTAATGTACAAAAGCTTCTGGTCTCGTTTTGTTCCGACATCCGGATATCTTACTCCATATACCCTACTTGCCCAATGCTGTAGCACTGAAATTTTTTCGGGGTGTGTTGGACAATTTTTTTGGAGGGTTGGAATTCAAGATTAGTGATGGGCTGATTAGGACTTCAAAAATGTTTGTTCATGTATTTCCAGGATATATAAAATTATGTAAATATAATAATAAGATTATTAATTGGTTAAAATTGAATCTTGAAACCAAATCCAAAATTTCGGGCAGTTTTTTTGGAACACGCCCAATATAAAACTCATATTAATTACTCTGGAAGGGTTTAAAGATATTTTTAATAAAAAAAATAGCGTTAAAGAACAGTTTTTATGGATAAATTCTAACGAGTGACACTAGTTTTCAGTATTGAAAAGTTAACCAAACGTTTGTTTCATGACCGCCTAATATTAGATATTCAATAGTGACATAAATTTAGTATAATGTTATTAGAATAAAGAAACTTTTCTTTCACGACGAACATAATACGAAAATTAAAAGCCAGAATGTTATCTTTCATATGAAAGTAAAAGTAAAGGGTTTTCAGTTTTAAATAAATACATTAATAAAGCGGACTTCAAAAAAGTAACTTAACTAAAAAGTATGAAATAATGTTTTACTGTAACAATTAAATACTTTTTCTGAAGTCGGTGCCAAGTTGAAGAGCGAAGTTGCGGAGTACAACTTATAAATGTACTTCCCAAATTATTTTCACTTCAGCTTGGCACCGACTTCAGAAAAATTATTTCATGCTTTTTAGTTACGTTACTTTTTTTTTGAAATTGGTTTTTGTTTTTGTTTAATGTATTTATTTTACCATTTTTAGTGATGTAATGGCTTATTTGAATGCATTTTCCGAACTAATGTTAGTCTGAAGCTGGTAGACAACGTAACTCGTTCTTTGAAGTTTCCTTGGACTATCATCGTCTTCAAATCTTATTTTCTAATGTATTAAGAAAGTGTTGCATATGATTACAACTTAGGTGGATCCACTATATTGTAGACGACTTGAGTATTATCATTTTTTAGGTCTGTTAACTATATTGACATTCATTTAATAGTCACTTTTAAACAAAATTTATATTCTTTGTCAAAAGTACTATATAATTTGAAAAAGTGACATGAATATTTATTATAGAATTTTTAGTGATCCATTTTATAATTCTAGTTACTTCTGTTTGATATGATTTTTAGATATTTTCAAAAATAAAGGAATTTTATTTTAAGCAAAATTCATATTTGCTGACAAACCTCGTACACAGTATACGTTTCTGACCATGTAAATCTTTTTATGAAGAATAACTTTTTCTCTAAATAATATTCATAAGAACGTTTTCCGTTTAAATCAAACTTATGAAGTCACACTGTATATAGAGACCAACTGAGAACCTCCATCTTAACTGACATTTATTTTGATTTAATTCCAATATATTTTCAATCTATTACATTTTTTAGTGATACAGCATAACTGGATGTAGTTTTCAATTATAATAAACTTAGTTTGATTACATTTTGAGATATAAAAAAGGTATCTCACATTTAAACAATATATATATGGAATGTCTTCGATGCACATTCCATAGAGAGAATATTCAAAAAAATGTATGAATTAGATGTTGCGGTTTTAGTTCAATGCTGGTTCAATGCAAGTATATAATTGAAGAAGGACCTTTAGCGGAACAATCAATAAACACGTAAATTAATTCACCAAATAAAAGTTAGTCACTGACCTTTTACGTCGAAGCTCTGCAAAGGGTGTTTTCTTGGTTCTTCTTTCTTCAGAGGCTAGCCCCGTAAGCAGGAACAGTTTCTTAGAGCTTCGTCTGGACAACACGTTACACAAAAAATAGCGACGTAATGTTCATTGATTGAGCATACAAAAAAATGCGGGTTTAACAACAAATGATGCGCTTTTGTAAACACAAAAGAAACAAAATGAAAGCAGTTTAGCGGTCGTTACGAACGAAGCTACTAACTCGCGAAATCGTAACGCAAAAAACAACAATAAGCGTCGCCTCTTCAGACGGGATCAAAGCCACCGAAAAGTTCGGAGTACATTACACGAACCTCCCAAGCGTCTAAACAGCTAGGGAAGCGAACCACGAATATCAATACTGTCTATATTTTACACGCAAAAACACACTTACAATTAGCATTAGCGCGACGGAATGTTTTAGAAAAGGTGCAGAAGTTTAAAAATCAATGAAGTAATTCAATCAAATTGAAAACAATACACTAAACAAATTGCGGGAACGCACCATTCCGCCAGCCTTGGATTACTTATTTCAAAACTAAGGGTCCACTGGCAGTGGACAAAGCTTTACAAGAGGTCGCTTCAAAGTACCACTTGCAGTTCTAACTGCAGCAATGCGTACAACACCATCACCTCCAGGATGTACGTCAATAATGCGCCCTAATGGCCAATTCAAAGGAGGTGAAGTGTCTTGCTTCAAAATAACAAGAGTACCTGGGTTAACAACCTCCGAGGGATCAGTCCATTTACTCCGTTGATGAAGAGTATGTAAATATTCTTGCGACCAACGTTTCCAGAATGCCTGATGCAAACGACTCAGTAACTGCCATCTGTTGAGACGATTAGATGGGACAGATAAGAAATCAGATTCAGGAGGTGCTGTTAAAGGTTCCATGGTAAGAAACATTCCAGGACTCAAGGCTGTAAGATCCGATGGATCGTTGCTACAAGGGGTTATAGGTCGCGAGTTTAAAACTGCTTCGACCTGTGCAAATACAGTAGAAAGTTCTTCGTAGGTTAGGATTTGATCTCCAACGACACGTCTTAAGTGAGCTATGACACTTCGAATTACTTTCTTTGTGGATAGAATCCAAAATCGTTGCTGCAAAAGAAATTGAACGGTTTGGATTCCTGCGTGAAGATTGGTGACATGACAATCTTCGACAATTAGATTAGTCAAACGACTTTTACTTGGTAGCAGTGCGGGAAATTTAGTGTCAAACAGCAATGGAGCATTAGCCAATCTACTACCAACTCTAAGAGTTCCCTGTTCATCAAGAAACGGCGAAAGTTTACGAAGCGATTTGGGCAAAAGTCTTCGTTCTCGAAGAAGGGAAATCTCTTTAGAAAAATATTGATCTTGAACATAGCGAACAATGCGAAGCTGAGCCTGATATAACTCAGCAGCCAAAAATGATCCAGAGCCCCTACGGTCTGGATTGCGGGCTTTATCAACAAAGCGACAAATATGAGCTATAATGCGGGTAATGCGATTAATAGAAGAATGTTCTTCTAACAAAGTACCAAATAAATTTGGTGAAGCGGTGACTTGAAGCGCCACTATACGGGCTTCAGTCATAACTAGCGGTAACATGCTTGAGTCTGAGCAAGCATGTGGCAAACAAGCGGTAATCAACAATTGTGGGCCTTTCCACCAAAGTGTATTACCTAATAACTCTGATGGCAAAGTGCGGCGTGAACCCAAGTCAGCGGGGTTATCACAAGATTGGATGTAAAACCAATGCGAATAAGGAAATTTTTCCTGAATGTAAGCAAGTCGATTACTGACAAATGTCCAACGGTGCGGGGAAGAACTAAGCCATGAAAGGACTACCGTGGAATCTGACCAGCAACGAATCACCTTGAACAACAAACGACTATTGAATTGCTCATAAACATAATGAGCCAACTTAGCGGTAAGAACTGAAGCACACAGTTCCAATCTGGGAAGTGACAAAGTTTTCAAAGGGGCAACTTTCGATTTAGACAACACAAAAAAACTTTGACGAAATCCAGATGCGGTTTCGAACACAAAATAAACAACAGCGGCATAACCTTTCTCGGAAGCATCACCAAATGCGTGAAGTTCACAACTAGAAAAGGTTTCTATAGCAAGCAGGCGAGGCAAAACTAAATTCTGTAAGGAGGGAAGATCACCTATGAATTTTGACCATAACGAAACAATGTGAGCAGGCGGGGTTTCATCCCAAGACAATTTCGAACTCCATAATCTTTGAATCAAGTGTTTAACCAAAAACGTTACAGGTGATATAATTCCTAATGGATCAAAGATTCTGGCCAAAGTGGACAGAAGTATGCGTTTAGTACAAGAGCTATCAACATGTGGGAGACTAGTAAAGAAAAAGGAGTCAGAGGATGGATTCCATATGATCCAGCTCCAAATACTCTTTGAGAAAATCACAATATTGTTTGTAGAGATCTGGTTGCTGTAGAAGACGTCTTTCTAAAGAGTAGAAACGTTGTACGGCGAGATTATACATTCCATCAAAAGCAGGAAGTGTATTTAGAAAAGGAAGAGGCACAACGAATCTACCTGAATCCAATCTCCTGCATCCCTCGGAAAATATTTTTTCGCACATAAGATCATCAGGGGACTGAACCAGTGCGGTAGGAACATCTTCAATTGTCCAGAACCTTTGGAGTGAATCATCTAATGATACTACATCTTCAATTTTACAAAAAAGCGAAGTTGGGTTTATGGCCGACTGAGAGTGAGAGTTAACAGAACTCGAAGACACTCTACCCATAAGGATGTAACCAAACACAGTGTTAATAGCATCAGGAACACCTTCCTTTCCCAGAAGACGTCCATCCAACAAAATTTGAGAAAATATATCGGCACCTAACAAAAGGTCAATAGCGCCTGGGCTATTGAAACCAGGATCAGCAAGTTTCAAATTGGTTAGATATGTCATATTAGCCATGTTAATGGGCGCAACAGGCATATCATTGCAAATGCGGGGTAAAACAATAGTATCAACAACAAAATTGCACTCACGCTTTACTATAGAGCGAAGGGAAAGGGTAAGAGAGCCCTCAGCAGAGGGACTCTGCATAGAACCTAGCCCGTTGAGTTGAATCGAAGCGGGCATAGGTCGGAAGCCACGGCGTTTCACAGCCTTGCTCGCAATGAATGATGTCATGCTACCAGAATCTAGCAGACATCGCAAAGTTTGATAAGAACCGCGCTTATCTAATACCTCAACTAAAGCGGTAGATAACAACACATTTGAATTGTATGACAAAAGTGAACTATGACAAGAAGTCTGCGGTAGAGAAGTTTCGGGAGTTTCAACAGTATTAATGGTACTGGATCCACCAGATGTGGAAGCCAGGTTTGCGGGGGGAGCTTTAGATTCAGACCCAATACCTGAATCAGCACGATTTACAAAATGAAGGAATGTGTGATGGCGTTGTTTGCAGTTGCGGCAAGTGGATAAAGATTTACAGCGATTCGACTGATGAGAATCGCCTAAGCAATTAAAACAAAGTCTAAAATCTTTAACAAACTTAAACCGCGCGGATACTGATTTGTTCAAGAATTTAGAACATTTGTAAATCGCATGATCGGATTTACAAACTAAACAATTTCTATTCTTAGTGACAAACAAAGATGTAGTGAACCGGGAAGAATGTTGCTTTGAATTCAATGGTAACTTTTTGTCAACACTTCGCTTTGCCTTGCGGGATAATTCAACATGTTCAAAGGCATCGCAATGCTTCGACAAAAAATCAACAACTTCCGAGCGGATCGGAAAGTCATCTTGAGCGGTCACAGTACCATGGTAAAGTTCAAATTTAACGGCTAAATTCTTTGGAACTCGTTTCAACATCATCTGAACGATACAAAAATCCCACTGATTTACTGGTAAACCCAAATTCTTCAGTGCTTCCAAATTATCACTGAAGTCGTCCAATAACTTCCGAATCTCTGAAGGGCTATCTGAAGTTAGTTGGGGGAATTGTTCTAAAGTTGACCAACGAGACTCCGCGATTAAACGAGTTCGCTTGAATTTTTTCAAAAGTGTTTCATAAGCACTCACGTAATTGTTTTGTGTTAGTTTAAAATTCTTAATAACCTCAAAAGCAGGCCCTTTTAAAGCTAACTGCAAATATTTGAACTTCTGCATAGTACTGAGTTTTTCATTATTGTGAATTAATGAATCAAACAAATCAATAAAAGTACCAAATTCCAATATGTCTCCACTAAATGAAGGCAAATCAATTCGCGGCAAAGCAACACTTTCCTGTTCCCCAGCTATATTTTGTGGCGTAGAATTCTGAACAGATATCAGTTTAGCAAAAATAGACCTAATTGAATAAAACAATTTTTCAAATTTATTGCGAATGTCATCCTCAAAGTCAAAATCAAGGTTTTCATCTGAAATTAATCCAACAATCGAATTGTGATGTTTAAAAAACTCTGAATGAATTGAATCAACCATATCAATCATGCTAAAAAACAATTCAACGTCGTCACCTCTTAAGGCTTTCTCGGCAGCAAAATAAATATCTTCTAATCTTTTAAACTCCGATTGTCGATGATTTTTAAATTTACGTAAATTTTCAGCGGTTTTTGACATCTTAACAATAAATTAAAATCACTGTAATGCCACTGAACAAATCTAACAAAATACTATTCCAAAAATGTACAATTTTTTACTGTTGAAGTCGTAAAATATCTGACCAAATGTCAAATAAATTCAAAACAATTTAGCAAATAACCAAACAAACAAAACGATCTCTTGTAAGTTTTTTTTGCGGTACAAGAAATATGCGAATTTATTTCTAACGGAATAACTGAATCCCGAACTTGTTTTCTCTTTTAACAAATAAAGAAACGAAAATTCAATGCGGTTTTCAACAATAATTGCAACGAAAAATCAATGTTTTGATCATTAAACTTTGCACGAAATTAACTCAAATGTATCCGGCCCGGAGTTAGACCAAATTATGTAATTTATTCGATAATCTTTGCACGAAATTAACTCAAATTGCATCCGGCTCGTACTTGGACCAAATTATGTAATTTATTCGATAATCTTTGCACGAAATTAACTCAAATTGCATCCGGCTCGAAGTTGGACCAAATTATGGAATGTGTTCGATGCACATTCCATAGAGAATATTCAAAAAAATGTATGAATTAGATGTTGCGGTTTTAGTTCAATGCAAGTTTATAATTGACGAAGCACCTTTAGCGGAACAATCAATAAACACGTAAATTAATTCACCAAATAAAAGTTAGTCACTGACCTTTTACGTCGAAGCTCTGCAAAGGGTGTTTTCTTGGTTCTTCTTTCTTCAGAGGCTAGCCCCGTAAGCAGGAACAGTTTCTTAGAGCTTCGTCTGGACAACACTTTACACAAAAAATAGAGACGTAATGTTCATTGATTGAGCATACAAAAAAATGCGGGTTTAACAACAAATGATGCGCTTTTGTAAACACAAAAGAAACAAAATGAAAGCAGTATAGCGGTCGTTACGAACGAAGCTACTAACTCGCGAAATCGTAACGCAAAAAACAACAATAAGCATCGTCTCTTCAGACGGGATCAAAGCCACTGAAAAGTTCGGTGTACATTACACGAACCTCCCAAGCGTCTAAACAGCTAGGGAAGCGAACCACGAATATCAATGAAGTACGCACCTATTATATATATATATATATATATCTTGAAACCTAGTATATAGTTGGAAAATGTACATAAATACTTATTATACATTTTTTTAGTGCAATGATATAATTCGAGGCAGTTTTTAATTCTAATTACTTCTATTTGATAACAATTTTAGATATTAACAAAAGTAAATGTACTTCACTTTCAAGCAAAATTCCTATTTGCTGACAAACCTCGTGGTGCGTTCCCGCAATTTGTTTAGTGTATTGTTTTCAATTTGATTGAATTATTTTTAAACTTCTGCACCTTTTCTAAAACATTCCGTCGCGCTAATGCTAATTTTAAGTGTTTTTTTGCGTGTAAAATCTAGACTGTATTGACATTCGTGGTTCGCCTCCCTAGCTGTTTAGACGCTTGGGAGTTTCGTGTATTGTGCTCCGAACTGTTCGGACATTTTTGATTCCGTCTGAAGAGACGACGCTTATTGTTGTTGTTTGCCTTACGATTTCGCGAGTTAGTAGCTTCGTTCGTAACGACCGCTAAACCGCTTTCATTTTGTTTCTTTTGTGTTTACAAAAGCGCATCATTTGTTGTTAAACCCGCATTTTTTTGTATGCTCAATCAATGAACATTACGTCGCTATTTTTTGGGTAACGTGTTGTCCAGGCGAAGCTCTAAGAAACTGTTCCTGCTATTACGGGGCTAGCGTCAGAAGAAAGAAGAACCAAGAAAACACCAGAGCTTCGACTTAAAGGTTAGTGATAACTTTTATTTGGTGATTCGTTTATGTGACGGCACGTGTTTATTGAATGTTCCGCTAAAGGTCCTTCGTCAATTATATACTTGCATTGAACCAGCATTGAACTAAAACCGCAACATCTAATTCATACATTTTTTTTAATATTCTCTATGGAATGTGCATCGAAGACATTCCATAATTTGGTCCAATTTCGAGCCGGATGCAATTTGAGTTAATTTCGTGCAAATATTATCGAATAAATTACATAATTTGGTCCAACTCCGGCCCGGATACATTTGAGTTAATTTCGTGCAAAGTTTAATGATCAAAACATTGATTTTTCGTTGCAATTATTGTTGAAAACCGCATTGAATTTTCGTTTCTTTAATTGTTAAAAGAGAAAACAAGTTCGGGATTCAGTCATTCCGTTAGAAATAAATTCGCATATTTCTTTTACCGCAAAAAAACTTACAAGAGATCGTTTTGTTTGTTTGGTTATTTTGCTAAATTGTTTTGAATTTATTTGACATTTGGTCAGATATTTTCTACTTCAACAGTAAAAAATTGTACATTTTTGGAATAGTATTTTGTTTTCGTTCTATCGTGTTAGATTTGTTCAGTGGCGTTACAGTGTTTTTAATTTATTGTTAAGATGTCAAAAACCGCTGAAAATTTACGTAAATTTAAAAATCATCGACAATCGGAGTTTAAAAGATTAGAAGATATTTATTTTGCTGCCGAGAAAGCCTTAAGAGGTGACGACGTTGAATTGTTTTTTAGCATGATTGATATGGTTGATTCAATTCATTCAGAGTTTTTTAAACATCACAATTCGATTGTTGGATTAATTTCAGATGAAAACCTTGATTTTGACTTTGAGGATGACATTCGCAATAAATTTGAAAAATTGTTTTATTCAATTAGGTCTATTTTTGCTAAACTGAAATCTGTTCAGAATTCTACGCCACAAAATATAGCTCGGGAACAGGAAAGTGTTGCTTTGCCGCGAATTGAGTTGCCTTCATTTAGTGGAGACATATTGGAATTTGGTACTTTTATTGATTTCTTTGATTCATTAATTCACAATAATGAAAAACTCAGTGCTATGCAGAAGTTCAAATATTTGCAGTTAGCTTTAAAAGGGCCTGCTTTTGAGGTTATTAGGAATTTTAAAACTAACACAAAACAATTACGTGAGTGCTTATGAAACACTTTTGAAAAAATTCAAGCGAACTCGTTTAATCGCGGAGTCTCATTGGTCAGCTTTAGAACAATTCCCCCAACTAACTTCAGATAGCCCTTCAGAGGTTTGGAAGTTATTGGATGACTTCAGTGATAATTTGGAAGCACTGAAGAATTTGGGTTTACCAGTAAATCAGTGGGATTTTTGTATCGTTCAGATGATGTTGAAACGAGTTCCAAAGAATTTAGCCGCTAAATTTGAACTTTACCATTCTACGGTGACCGCTCAAGATGACTTTCCGATCCGCTCGGAAGTTGTTGATTTTTTGTCGAAGCATTGCGATGCCTTTGAACATGTTGAATTATCCCGCAAGGCAAAGCGAAGTGTTGACAAAAAGTTACCATTGAATTCAAAGCAACATTCTTCCCGGTTCACTACATCTTTGTTTGTCACTAAGAATAGAAATTGTTTAGTTTGTAAATCCGATCATGCGCTTTACAAATGTTCTGAATTCTTGAACAAATCAGTATCCGGGCGGTTTAAGTTTGTTAAAGATTTTAGACTTTGTTTTAATTGCTTAGGCGATTCTCATCAGTCGAATCGCTGTAAATCTTTATCCACTTGCCGCAACTGCTTCATTTTGTAAATCGTGCTGATTCAGGTATTGGGTCTGAATCTAAAGCTCCCCCCGCAAACCTGGCTTCCACATCTGGTGGATCCAGTACCATTAATACTGTTGAAAGTCCCGAAACTTCTCTACCGCAGACTTCTTGTCATAGTTCACTTTTGTCATACAATTCAAATATGTTGTTATCTACCGCTTTAGTTGAGGTATTAGATAAGCACGGTTCTTATCAAACTTTGCGATGTCTGCTAGATTCTGGTAGCATGACATCATTCATTGCGAGCAAGGCTGTGAAACGCCTTGGCTTCCGACCTATGCCCGCTTCGATACAACTCAACGGGCTAGGTTCTATGCAGAGTACCTCTGCTGAGGGCTCTCTTACCCTTTCTCTTCGCTCTATAGTAAAGCGTGAGTGCAATTTTGTTGATGATACTATTGTTTTACCCCGCATTTGCAATGATATGCCTGTTGCGCCCATTAACATGGCTAATATGGTATATCTAACCAATTTGAAACTTGCTGATCCTGGTTTCAATAGCCCAGGCGCTATTGACCTTTTGTTAGGTGCCGATATATTCTCTCAAATTTTGTTGGATGGACGCCTTCTGGGAAAGGAAGGTGTTCCTGATGCTATTAACACTGTGTTTGGTTACATCCTTATGGGTAAAGTGTCTTCGAGTTCTGTTAACTCTCACTCTCAGTCAGTCATAAACCCAACTTCGCTTTTTTGTCAAATTGAAGATGTAGTATCATTAGATGATTCACTCCAAAGGTTCTGGACAATTGAAGATGTTCCTACCGCACTGGTTCAGTCCCCTGATGATTTTATCTGCGAAAAAATATTTTCCGAAGGATGCAGGAGATTGGATTCAGGTAGATTCGTTGTGCCTCTTCCTTTTCGAAATACACTTCCTGCTTTTGGTGGAATGTATAATCTCGCCGTACAACGTTTCTACTCTTTAGAAAGACGTCTTCTACAGCAACCAGATCTCTACAAACAATATTGTGATTTTCTCAAAGAGTATTTGGAGCTTGATCAAATGGAGTTGGTTCCCTATCCATCATCTACTTCTTCTGATTGTTACTACATACCGCATCATTGTGTTTTGAAACCTGATAGTAGCACAACCAAACTTCGTGTAGTGTTTAATGCATCCGCTAAGATACCTCATCGGTTATCTCATTATCGCTATTTTGTTGACCTTGCACAATTTAGTTTTGCCTCGCCTGCTTGCTATAGGAAACTTTTCTAGGTGTGAACTTCACGCATTTGGTGATGCTTCTGAGAAAGGTTATGCCGCTGTTGTTTATTTTGTGTTCGAAACCGCATCTGGATTTCGTCAAAGTTTTTTTGTGTTGTCTAAATCGAAAGTTGCCCCTTTGAAAACTTTGTCACTTCCCAGATTGGAACTGTGTGCTTCAGTTCTTACCGCTAAGTTGGCTCATTATGTTTATGAGCAATTCAATAGTCGTTTGTTGTTCAAGGTGATTCGTTGCTGGTCAGATTCCACGGTAGTCCTTTCATGGCTTAGTTCTTCCCCGCACCGTTGGAAGACATTTGTCAGTAGTCGAGTTGCTTACATTCAGGAAAAATTTCCTTCTTCGCATTGGTTTTACATCCAATCTTGTGATAACCCCGCTGACTTGGGTTCCCGCGGCACTTTGCCATCAGAGTTGTTAGGCAATACACTTTGGTGGAAAGGCCCACAATTGTTGATTACCGCTTGTTTGCCACATGCTTGCTCAGACTCATGTCACCGCTAGTTATGACTGAAGCCCGTATAGTGGCGCTTCAAGTCACCGCTTCACCAAATTTATTTGGTACTTTGTTAGAAGAACATTCTTCTATTTATCGCATTACCCGCATTATAGCTCATATTTGTCGCTTTGTTGATAACGCCCGCAATCCAGACCGTAGGGGCTCTGGATCATTTTTGGCTACTGAGTTATATCAGGCTCAGCTTCGCATTGTTCGCTATGTTCAAGATCAATATTTTTCTAAAGAGATTTCCCTTCTTCGAGAACGAAAACTATTGCCCAAATCGCTTCGTAAACTTTCGCCGTTTCTTGATGAACAGGGAACTCTTAGAGTTGGTAGTAGATTGGCTAATGCTCCATTGCCGTTTGACACTAAATTCCCCGCACTGCTACCAAGTAAAAGTCGTTTGACTAATCTAATTGTCGAAGATTGTCATGTCACCAATCTTCACGCAGGAATCCAAACCGTTCAATTTCTTTTGCAGCTACGATTTTGGATTCTATCTGCAAAGAAAGTAATTCGTAGTGTCATTTCTAAATGTATTTCTTGTTGGAAGCTTAATCCTTCTGCTTACCAACCCTTCATGGAAAATTTGCCCATTTCCCGCGTTTCACAATTGAAACCCTTTTTCTTATGTTGGAGTAGATTTTGCTGGTCCCTTCACTATAACCATGGCTAAAGCTAGAGGGTCGAAAACTTTCAAGGCCTATCTGTGCCTGTTGAAGTGCTTTGCAACGAAAGCTGTTCATCTAGAACTCGTATCAGATTTGTCTGCCGATGCATTCTTGGCAGCTTTGCGACGATTCATTGCACGTCGTGGTCGATGTAGCCATATATATATATATATATATATATATATATATATATATATATATATATATATATATATAGTGATTGTGGTACTAATTTTGTGTGTGCTCACAAGCAGATCTTGAAAGCTTTTAGAGCTACTGCTGCACGAGAAACCATTTCTTGGCATTTCAATCCCCCTTCGGCTCCTCACTTTGGAGGACTATGGGAGAGCGAAATTAAATCCGTTAAAGCTTACTTAAGACGTGTCGTTGGAGATCAAATCCTAACCTACGAAGAACTTTCTGCTGTATTTGCACAGGTCGAAGCAGTTTTAAACTCGCGACCTATAACCCCTTGTAGCAACGATCCATCGGATCTTACCGCCTTGAGTCCTGGTATGTTTCTTACCATGGAACCTTTAACAGCACCTCCTGAATCTGATTTCTTATCTGTCCCATCTAATCGTCTCAACAGATGGCAGTTACTGACTCGTTTGCATCAGGCATTCTGGAAACGTTGGTCGCAAGAATATTTACATACTCTTCATCAACGGAGTAAATGGACTGATCCATCGGAGGTTGTTAAGCCAGGTACTCTTGTTATTTTGAAGCAAGACACTTCACCTCCTTTGAATTGGCCATTAGGGCGCATTATTGACGTACATCCTGGAGGTGATGGTGTTGTACGCGTTGCTACAGTTAGAACTGCAAGTGGTACTTTGAAGCGACCTCTTGTAAAGCTTTGTCCACTGCCAGTGGACCCTTAGTTTTGAAATAATTAATTCAAGGCTGGCGGAATGGTGCGTTCCCGCAATTTGTTTAGTGTATTGTTTTCAATTTGATTGAATTACTTCATTGATTTTTAAACTTCTGCACCTTTTCTAAAACATTCCGTCGCGCTAATGCTAATTTTAAGTGTTTTTTTGCGTGTAAAATCTAGACTGTATTGACATTCGTGGTTCGCCTCCCTAGCTGTTTAGACGCTTGGGAGTTTCGTGTATTGTGCTCCGAACTGTTCGGACATTTTTGATTCCGTCTGAAGAGACGACGCTTATTGTTGTTGTTTGCCTTACGATTTCGCGAGTTAGTAGCTTCGTTCGTAACGACCGCTAAACCGCTTTCATTTTGTTTCTTTTGTGTTTACAAAAGCGCATCATTTGTTGTTAAACCCGCATTTTTTTGTATGCTCAATCAATGAACATTACGTCGCTATTTTTTGGGTAACGTGTTGTCCAGGCGAAGCTCTAAGAAACTGTTCCTGCTATTACGGGGCTAGCCTCAGAAGAAAGAAGAACCAAGAAAACACCAGAGCTTCGACTTAAAGGTTAGTGATAACTTTTATTTGGTGATTCGTTTATGTGACGGCACGTGTTTATTGAATGTTCCGCTAAAGGTCCTTCGTCAATTATATACTTGCATTGAACCAGCATTGAACTAAAACCGCAACATCTAATTCATACATTTTTTTTTAAATATTCTCTATGGAATGTGCATCGAAGACATTCCACCTCGTATACAGTTAAAAAAGTGCCTGTAATGAGTATTATAGTATACGTTTTAGACCTTGCAAATTGGTTTTTGAATAATAACATTTTCTCTTAATATTATTCATAAAAAAAATTCGTTTGATTTATAAAGGCACACTGTATATACAGAATCTTCACATTTAAGTTGATTAACTGACATTTATTTTGATTATTTCAATTTCTCTTCAATTTATTATATACCCTAAGTTCCGAACAGAAACATGTTCATATTTTTATAATACCAGCACCCCCACCAAGGCTTACTATATAAGAAAGTGGGTAAAAAAGTTTTTACCGATTTTCTAAAAAACGGTACAAGCTGTGTTCTTGAAAAAATATGGGACCACTTCCGGATCCCCCGGTACAAGATCCCGTTTCAACGGTTAAAAATCCTTAAGCCGTAACATAGATACAGGCGACAGTCCTTTAAAAAATGAGTGCAGGACGTATTTGCAAAACTTGACAGCTTGTATAACAGTTAATAATTGTTAAGCAACAAATTATAAGTGATTATTGTATTTAAGGATATGTAGGATTTTTTGTAATTTTGGGTTTTAGATTTTTTTCAGTAGCTCAACTGTAGGATTTTTTCTAGTTTAACCGTTTCTTATTTGTGTTTGACTATCGATACAACTCACAAATTATCTGTCCAACATTCCTTACCGTTTACTTATTTTTTAATTTAAAATAATTATTTACTTACTCAGAAGTCTCATAAGAATTAGTTGAACCTCTCTATGTTTTGTTCTAACACATATATCTTCATTATTTTCTTTATTGAGTTGTAGTTGTTCTACAATTGTTGCCAAAAGAGTGTTCATACAATTTCTGTCTCGTTCACAGTTGCTATCTAAGTCAGTTGTTAATTGGAGGACAACCTAGAAATGAAATATATCTGTAAATAGGAAGGGCGTCACATTTTATGCAGCTGTTAATTAGTTTTTTAATAGATACAGGGTGTGAATAGTTTTAGTGCATATATTTTAGGTGGAGATAGTATACACCAAATCAAATAAAAAACTTTTATATACCATTATGGTCTGTAGCCCTTAATAACTAAGAAAATCCAAAATACATTTTATGTAAATTATTGTCAATGTGGCAACATCGCGTCTTGACATTACATAAATACCTAAAGAAATAATGTCGACTAAGAAAAAATAAACACGTGATCTGCGATAAACTCTTATAATTTTTAGTCAGTAATTAGAATTATTTTGTCGAGAATGTGATTTGTTGCGGTTAGGTTTGTGACATAGGTATTTCTGATATAGGTCGTTCATATTAGCTATTAATTTTTTAAAGAAATATTTCTGAAATTATGTCAAAGCAGAGAAAGATAAAAAGATAGTTACATATTATTTAAAAAGAACTCGATACAATGTAATGCAAAAGAATCTATTTCAACAGCTGAATTGTTCAGAAAAAACATTAGTTGACCTCAAATCTTTCGGCTAGATAAATCTAAGTACGTACCTAATAAATAAATTCCAAAGTTATTATTT
This sequence comes from Octodonta nipae, assembly GCA_034190945.1. Classification (NCBI taxonomy): domain Eukaryota; kingdom Metazoa; phylum Arthropoda; class Insecta; order Coleoptera; family Chrysomelidae; genus Octodonta; species Octodonta nipae. The sequence goes on along the minus strand of CM067218.1, from coordinate 90,103,291 downwards.
TCAAAACTGCACGATTTAATACACTTCTTATAAAAATCTAGCATTTTTCACTAAAACGGTTCACGAAAACTACACCTAAAAACTAGTCTTTAGAAGGCAAAACAAACCAAATACTACAAAAACTCCCGATAGCCACGTCAAGTTACATTCGTTGGACTGAACGGCGAACATTATAACTTAAACCGATGTTGCCACATTGTTTAATCAGATCTGCGGTTTATTTTCAATTATCAAAAAAGACGTTTAGTAATGTTAAAGTGACTAGTAAAGCCATTTGATGAGTTTAGTAGCTAAATTTAAAGTTTCAGAAGCGCTTTCAATGTAAAATTTGATGTTTGTGACAAAAAATGGGTATGAAACTCGTATGCGGCTCGGCGCCCATCGGTTCGCACTGTGAACGGCTGTGTGTGATTGGCCCTTGGCGTTCAGTGGCCACGCCTCCCGCTTGCTGATTGGTTATTTCCGGTTGAGTTTAGACTGTGAGGCCTCTTCGCTATTTCAATTGCCTCTCTTAAGAGTATTGATTTCGGGTGTTCTATATTTGCCAGTACTCTGGTGTTCTCAAAGTCTATTCGATGTGACGTCGTGATGGCGTGTTCCGCAATGGATGTTGTTTTTTCCTGCTTTCTTATGGCGTTCTGGTGTTCATCACGTCTAGCTTGAATTCTTCTGTTAGTTTGCCCCACATAGGTTTTATGACAGTCTGCACATGGAATCTCGTACACTCTCTGTTGTTCTAAAGGGATCCTCGTCTTCGGAGTCCTCAACACCGTGCTTATTTTTCTGTCTGTATTGAAAATAGTATCGATATTGTGTCTCCGTAGAATGCTTGCAATACTGTCCGTGGTGCCCTTGACATACGGTAAATAAGCCTTGGTTACTGGTGTCTCATGCTCCTCGTCTGTTCGTCTCGGTTTTGACTTTAGGGCTCTTTGTATATTTCGGTCTGTAAATCCGTTTTGTCTCAGAGCTGTTTTTAAACTGTCCATTTCCTGTTTGATGTTGTCCTGGTCAGCTAGTCCTTGTGATCTGGTTACTACTGTCTTGACGACGGCTTGTAGTTGGGCTGGGTGGTGATGGGAATTAGCATGAAGGTATCTGTTAGTGTGAGTTGCTTTCCTATATAATGTATGGCCAAGGGATCCATCCTTCTTATTTATCAGAACATCAAGGAATGGCAGTTGATTGTTGGCTTCAACCTCCATGGTAAATTTTATTTTGTGATGGATGCCATTAAGGTGGTCTGAAAATGTGTTGAGGTGTTCCCTCCCATGAGGCCAAATCACAAATGTACCATCCACATATCGCAACCATAAACTGGGTTTAAGAGTTGATAATCTTAGTGCCAACTCCTCAAAGTTCTCCATAAAAAGGTTCGCTATTACTGGTGAGAGTGGTGATCCCATTGGAGCTCCTTCCACTTATCTGTATCGTTGGTTACCGTAAACAAAATATCTGTTCTTCAGACAGTGTCTTGTTAAGTCTACAAGGTGTTGAGGTGGTTTGTATTTTTCTATTATGATATCCAAGGCTTCGTCGATAGGGATGTTGGTGAAAAGGGGCACTACGTCAAAACTTACTAGAAGACACTCTGGTTGTAAGACCGTTTTTTCGATGAAATATGTCGAATTGTTCACGTATGAGTCTGCCCCCTCTGCACACGGTTGAAGTTGTTGGGCTAGGTATTTGGCTAGCTGTTGTGTTGGGGATCCATTGGAGCTTACTATTGGCCTCTAAGGTGCACCTTCTTTATGCACTTATGGCAACCCATAGAATTTCGGATATCTCGATGACTTTTCACGCGGAATGAGTTGCAGTTGGAGATTTTTGTCGATCCTACTTGTTTGGATTTTGGCCTTGGTTGTTTCCTCCAGATAAGTTGTTGGGTCAGTAGTAATTGGTTTATTTATATGCTGGATCTTGTAGCAATGTTTGCATTTTGTTTGAATAATCCGCTGTATCTAAAATTACAGTCGCATTTCATTTATCACAAGGTAAAATCACAATGTTCTTCGTGAGGCGAAGTTGTTTGAAGGCCTCATTTTTTTATAGATAGGTTCCTTTTGGGTGGTTTAGACTTTCTTAGAACATGTGAAACATCTTGTCGAATTATCTCAGCGGTGTTCTCATCTAAATTTGAAACTGCTGTTTCCACGCCACATATTATGCTCTCTGTTGGTATGTGAAAGGGAGCAATAGCTTAATTGAATCCCTTAGCCAACATGCCAATTGAGGTAGAGTTCAATTGGACCGAAGATAAGTTATAAACGGTTTTATTCGTTTCTAATTGCCGTGAGGTTAGACTGTGACTGTAGCTTCGATTTGTTAAATTTTGGCTGTTGTTGCATTGTTGTCAACTCTGCATTCGTTTCGACCCTAAACCGGCCAACAGATACCTTCATGCTAATTCTCATCATCACCCAGCCCAACTACAAGCCGTCGTCAAGACTTTAGTAACAAGATCGCAAAGACTAGCTGACCAGGATAACATCAAACAGGAAATGGACAGGTTAAAAACAGCTCTGAGACAAAACGGATTTACAGACCGAAATATAGAAAGAGCCCTAAAGTCAAAACCGAGATGAACAGACGAGGAGCATGAGACATCAATAACCAAGGCTTATTTACCGTATGTCAAGGGGACCACGGACAGTATTGCAAGAATTCTACGGAGACAATATCGATACTATTTTCAATACAGACAGAAAAATAAGCACCGAAGACGAGGATCCCTTTAGAAAAACAGGGAGTGTACGAGATTCCATGTGCAGACTGTCATAAAACCTATGTGGAGCAAACTAAGAAAGAATTCAAGCTAGACGTTATGAACACCAGAACGCCATAAGAAAGCAGGAAAAAACAAACATTGCGGAACACGAAACCACGATGTCACACTGAATAGACTTTGAGAACACCAGAGTACTGGCAAATATAGAACACCCGAAATCAAGACGGCTGCGTGTGATTCGCCCTTGGCGCTCAGTTTCACCAAGCGTGAGCTGTTGATTACTTCCGGTTGAGTTGTTATAGGTCGGGGCCGAGCCGGTACGGTGTTTAATAGAATTTTCCAACAATTCGATAAGTTCTGGATTCCATTGCGTGCGTGTAGACTGTGAGTCATCTCCGCGATTTCAATTGCCTCTCTTATGAGTCTCGATTTCGGGTGTTCTATATTTGTCAGTACTCTGGTGTTCTCAAAGTCTATTCGGTGTGATGTCGTGGAGGCGTATTCCACAATGGATGTTGTTCTTTCTTATGGCGTTCTGGTCTTCATCACGTCTAGCATCTTCTGTTAGTTTGCCTCACATAGGTTTTATGCTAGTTGTGCCCTACTTAAGGAAGCCATACGTGATGTCATAAGAGATTTGGATATTCTTAATACTAAACTCTTAGATATCCACCTACAGGTAAGTACACTAAACCCTATAATATGGCATAAATTCGATGAGATTGGCGAATCTAGGGCCGAAACGAATGCAGAGTTGACAACAATACAATAACAGACGAAATTCAACAAGAGTGCCCTATTTGGATATGATGATGCGCGAAAGCTGAAGGCGGATCCTTTTTACGAACTGACAGAGAGTATTCATATACTCGATGGTTGACGCGCCTGTTGGTACGTCCGAGGTAGGTTTGTGGGCATCGCGACATGGAATTTCCTAAACTCCTCGATCCTCGTTAGGTAATTTATCTTTAGGGTTCCCGGTTAAGTGGGCTATAGTTTGAGTGGTATTGAAGACTGTCTTTATTTGATGTCGGTATAAAATCCGTCCTATTTTGTCAGTGACTCCTCGAATGTACGGATGGAAGGCTTTCCGGTTTGATTGGTCTGTTTATGGTGGGGTAAAATCAGATTTCATTACAGAACTCAATTGGGTAGGGTGGTGGTGTGATTGCTCATTTAAGTATCGATTCGCCTGGGTTGATTTCCAACGGTATGTGAGAATCTGTCGTTGTTGGTTTTTGTTATGAGGACATTAAGAAACGGGAGAGAAGAATTGGACCCGATTTCCACTGTAAATTGTATACCATTGAGGTGTTCTAGAAATAAGTGTAATGAATTTCGGCCAAATGACAAAAGTATCATCAACATATCTAAGCCTCCAGGAAGGTTTTAAGTCAGATGAGTTTAGGGCCTGGGTTCTGATTTGTTCCATGAAAATGTTAGCAAGCACTGGAGAAAGAGCCCATCGGGCATTTCTTCTGACATCATCAAACTTGAACAACACTGTCCTTCTAGCACGTATTTTTCATTTCAAGACACTCTGTCCAAGCAAGTCCGTGGGGCCCCGATTAAAGTTTTTCTATCAAATAGAGAAGTCAGGTCCTCTTCCACAGTATGTTCAAATGCAAGTGTAAGTAATTAATGTCATTTTCTACCTTAGGAGCTAACCGAAGGTGGACACGCATACTGGAAGTGTCATTTTTTAACGCAGGAATAGGCCGTTTGCCTCTAAATTTTGGTTATAGTTAAAAAACTTATACCCATATCAGAAATGCGCTCTAGCATTCGAGTAACTAGAAGCGAAAGCAGAAGGCTACGAGAATTATGCGAACCGACCTGAAGAGGGCATATGTGACCGAAACGTCGTCATTTTACCATCGATCCCGGCAGGGATCAGTTATCAACTACCCGGATAATTTCTGAATTCCCGGAAACCACCTATATATATATACTGACTTACACAGACGTTATTGTTTTTGTTATATAGTATAGACTTTAATAGTTTACCTGTAAGTAAGGCACTGCCCTGACTCCATCGATGTTCGTCAATTTAGGTAAATATTCGATTAATCTTTCTAAAAGCTGCAATCTTAGAACATGTAATCTACTACTATTTTCTGATTCAAACTCGATGTCCTCAGGTTGTACATGGTCTGTTTCTATCATTCCACTTGTTGCATTCGTTATTGAATTCGTATCCGATTTTGATACTAAATTAATCGTTTCTGCCATATTATCACCATATGCCGAGGATCTTCCAGATACGTTGTGCTCTCCAGTAATACTTTCTACACCACTGCCACCGCTTTCAGATCCGGCACTTCCACCTTGTTCTGCAGGTGATGTACGTAATGTAGAACCATCCGTTGCAGCAGTAGATCCTTCATCATCCGAACCTGCAGCAGAAGCTGTTGTATCACTAAAATTGGCTGCTTCTTGTGCTTGAGCCAACTGTCCTACTTGGTGAGTTAGAACTTCATTTCCTAACTGAACTTGAAGGCTGTGCAAGGTTTGGTTTTGTTGATCACCAGTTTGATGATCCTTAAATTTTGAAAATGAATTAATAAATTTTGCTGCAAGAATATTATAAAATAAATATATGTACTAGTTCATGGGTATGTATATATCATGCTTTCTTTCTTTCTCAAATTGTTGAATGGGAATTAATCTCATTTATTTGATTTCAACTTTCAAGAATTTACCATACTTTGGCCTTAGCTCATATATTAAGTATATACACCTACATGACATTTTTTCGAACAGCGAAAAGGTCTTTGTTTAGTGAATGATAGTTTTTGCTTTATATTTAAGAATAATCACACCACACTCATAGAGAAGTCTATATATTTCAAACATTTCAAGGTCTAAGTCAAACCTTAAGCGAAACTGTAAAATTTAATATTGAAATATCTTTATCTGGGAAACATCTAGATTTCCGGGCTGAACTCTAGTGGAATTTCTTCTATTGTTCAATTTTGATACGACTTTTTTTCAATTATGAAGCATGTATATGTCTATTTTATAGTGATTTCAATGTTTAAATAACAAATTTTAAAATATAGACCAAAGATTTTTTATTCAAAATTGTTGTATTCTCAAAATATTTAAAAAAACTATGTATGTACAAAATTTTACAACAAAATTTAATAAGGAATTACTAAAGCTATAACATCTTTTTAAAGTTCCGTCAGTTTTTAAAGCAAAAACTGAATCAAATATTGAAATTGAGTAGAAAAGTATAAATTTGCTTTATATAAAATGCAATTTGTTTGATTTTTAATCACTAAATGAAGAAAAATTTAAAATGTCGGTGACGTTAGCTTTATTAAACTGGCGATGCAATTTATCAAATATACACGTGTAAACCAGTGATGTTTTGTTAAGCTAAAAGTAATTTTACAGTTCTTACCGATTTTAAAAACAATGGCTTCTATAGCTTAAATTAAGATAAGACACCAGAGATGGACTTTTTTCTAATTAAAATTTAAAAATTTGTTCATTTGTTATACCGGAAGCAATTTTGCAGCCCTTACTGATTCGAACAAACAGTAGCCCCTGTAGCTTACCCCTGTAGCTTAAAGTAAACTACAAAAACCTTAGCTGCAACTTTTAACCAATACAGATACAAAATTCAAATTTTGTAGTGTTCTTACAGAATCCGAGAAATAAGGATCTTGTGTAACATTTTAAAGCAATAGAAGCGACAGCTGTAACTTTCTAATCAATAGAGATATCTAAATTCATTGATATATCTATTGCTTAAAAAGTTACAGATATGGAATCTGTGGCTTATATTTAAGGAATCCCTGTTTCTCGGAATCTGATATCTCTATTGGTTAGAAAATTTCAGTTATGGTCTCTGTAACTTTAACGTGTTATACAGTGTCTCTCGGAATCGGTAAGAGCTACAAAATTGCTTTGATCTTAACAAATTAATAACAAAATAGGTACAAATTTTGCCGTTTTCATAATATTTGATATCTGTGTTGGTTAAAAAGTTATAGTTATACTCTTTGTAGTTTAAATTTAATGGCTACAGAGGCCACTGTTCCTCAGAATCAGTGTAAGTGCCGTTCAATTATTTTTAGCGTAACAAATTAGCAACAAATGACAACACTGGTTTAGATGTAGATTTCTTAAATGACCTCTCGGGCATAATAGATGTGGTGTAGCTTAGTGGTAAAGCTCCAGCATACAAGCACAGGAACCTACGTTCAAATCCCAACCACGTTAATTTTATTTTCAATAAATTGTTTCCTTTAAATTAATAATTAAATATTGAAATTCTTAAATTAGTTATTCATTTTAACATAATTTATATAAAACAGAATCCTGTTTTCAGATTTCAACTTTTGAAAATGCGAAATGAGATTTTGGCGAAACGTCAGGTAAAATGTTCTTTTCAGAGCACAAACCGAGAAACGGATGTACACCGGATATAACAAAGAAAATCACATTGTTCCATCCGTAAAGAACTACAATCTAACATATATATATATATATATATATATATATATATATATATATATATATATATGATTGAAAACAAGTTGGCACGGACGGAACTATGTGTAGCTCTCTTGATGGTCCGGGTGTTCGTCCGTTGTTTTGTCTCCGTAAAGGAACGGTCGCCTGAAGTTTCGCCAAACTTCCACTTCAGACGCCACGGAGAGCAGACCAAGCGGAGAACGACCTAGCGGACGATCTCGGATACGAAGTAGTCCGGAAAGGTCCGAACCTGCAGCCACCCTTCGTGTTTGAAGAATAGGAAAAGCCTTATGAAAATGCCAAGTGAGATTTTGGCGAAACGTCAGGCGACCGTTCCTTTACAGGGACAAAACTTTCAACGGACGAACACCCGGACCATCAAGAGAGCTACATATATATATATATATATATATTTGTTTTTAAGTTTTGGCGGGCACTAAATATTTTAGGAGGTTTCCCGGAATTCATCCGCGTAGTTGATAACTGATCCCTGCTGGGATCGATGGTAAAATGACGACATTTCGGCAAAGACACATCTGCCCTCTTCAGGTCGGTTCGCATAATTCTCGTAGCCTACTGCTTTCGCTTCTAGTTACTCTAATACTAACATTTTCAGGAGCGCGCGCGCTGTTATATAGTCCCGGATCGACGCTTATCGGTTGGCACCGTGAACGGCTGCGTGTGATTGGCATTGGCGCACAGTGGGCACGCCTTCCGTTTGCTGATTTGTTATTTCCGGTTTACTTGTTATAGGACGGGTCCGGGCCGGTACGGTGTTTAATAAAATTTTCCAACAATTCGATAAGTTCTGAATTTCATTGCGTGCGTTTAGACTGAGAGGCCTCTTCGCTATTTCAATTGCCTCTCTTACGAGCCTTGATTTCGGGTGTTCTATATTTGCCAGTATTCTGGTGTTCTCAAAGTCTATTCGGTGTGACATCGTGGTGGCGTGTTCCGCAATGGATGTTGTTTTTTCCTGTTTTCTTATAGCGTTCTGGTGTTCATCACGTCTAGCTTGAATTCTTCCATTAGTTTGCCCGACATCGGTTTCATGACAGTATGCACATGGAATCTCGTACACTCCCTGTTGTTCTAAAGGAATCCTCGTCTTCGGAGTCCTCAACACCGTGCTTATTTTTCTGTCTGTATTGAAAATAGTATCGATATTGTGTCTCCGTAGAATTCTTGCAATACTATCCGTGGTACCCTTGACATACGGTAAATAAGCCTTGGTTATTGGTGTCTCATGCTCCTCGTCTGTTTGTCTCGGTTTTGACTTTACGGCTCTTTGTATATCTCGGTCTGTAAATCCGTTTTGTCTCAGAGCTGTTTTTAAACTGTCCATTTCCTGTTTGATGCAATCCTCGTCAGCTAGTCTTTGTGATCTGGTTACTAAAGTCTTGACGACGGCTTGTAGTTGGGCTGGGTGGTGATGAGAATTAGCATGAAGGTATCTGTTGGTGTGAGTTGCGTTCCTATATACTGTATGGCCAAGGTTCCATCTTCCTTCCTATTTATGAGAACATCAAGGAAAGGCAGTTGATTGTTAGCTTCAACCTCCATGGTAAATTTTATTTTGTGATGGATGCCATTAAGGTGGTCTAAAAAAGTATTGAGGTGTTCCCTCCCATGAGGCCAAATCACAAATGTATCATCCACATATCGCAACCATAAACTGGGTTTAAGAGTTACTGTTCTTAGTGCCAACTACTCAAAGTTCTCCATAAAAAGGTTCGCCATAACTGGTGAGAGTGGCGATCCCATTGGAGCTCCTTCTACTTGTTTGTATCGTTGGTTCTCGTAAACAAAATAGGTGTTCATCAGACAGTGCCTTGTTAAGTCTGCAAGGTGTTGAGGTGGTTTGTATTTTTCTATTGTGATATCCAAGGCTTCGTCGATAGGGATGTTGGTGAAAAGGGACACTACGTCAAAACTTACAAGAAGCCACTCTGGTTGTAAGACCGTTTTTCTAAGTATTTCGATGAAATGTGTCGAATTTTTCACATATGAGTCTTCCCCCTCTGCAAACGGTTGAAGTTGTTGGGCTAGGTATTTGGCTAGGTGTTGTGTTGGGGATCCAATTGAGCTTACTATTGGCCTCAAAGGTGCACCTTCTTTATGTACTTTTGGCAACCCATAGAATTTCGGACATCTCCATGACTTTTCACGCGGAATGAGTTGCAGTTGGAGATTTCTGTCGATCCTACTTGCTTGGATTTTGGCCTTGGTTGTTTTCTCGAGATAAGTTGTTGGGTCAGTAGTAATTTGTTTATATGCTGGATCTTGTAGCACGGAGTAGACTTTGAGAACACCAGAGTCCTGGCAAATATAGAACACCCGAAATCAAGACTCGTAAGAGAGGCAATTGAAATAGTGAAGAGGCCTCACAGTCTAAACGCAGGCAATGAAATTCAGAACTTATGGAATTGTTGGCAAATTTTATTAAACACCGTACCGGCCCGGACCCGTCCTATAACAAGTCAACCGGAAATAACAAATCAGCAGGCGGGAGGCGTGCCCAGTGAGCGCCAAGGGTCAATCACACGCAGCCGTTCACGGTGCCAACAGATAGGCGCCAAGCCGCGACTATATAACAGCCCGCGCGCTCCTGAAAATCTTAGTATTCGAGTAACTAGAAGCGAAAGCAGAACGCTACGAGAATTATGCGAACCGACCTGAAGAGGGCAGATGTGACTCTGCCGAAACGTCATTTTACCATCGATCCTAGCAGGGATCAGTTATCAACTACGCGGATGAATTCCCGGAAACCACCTAAAACATATATATATTGCTATATAGTCCGGGGGTTCAATTTAAAATTATAAAACTAATATTCACTTTCACTTTTCTAGAACTTTAATTTACATCGAACAGCTGATTCAAATATCACAACAACAATTTTACATATAAGCTCTTCGTTCCACCAACTGCCTGCTGCCAGGATGGGTCCTCCTTTTAAAATCAGCGTGGAATTCTCTAGTAAAATCAATCATCACTCCTACAGCTGTCGAGTCATTTCGAGAACCATTTTTTTTATCTCAAAGCGATTGTTGTCATACTGAAATGAAACAGGGTCGGCTTTGGTAAATTTCGTAACACTGCCCCCCTTTAATTCTGATCATTCCGATCGGAAACATCCTCTCCATGGTAGGGAGCAAGTCGATCTAAATGGACCACCTTCAACTTAGCCTTGGGGTTTCGACGGATCCGGTAGACGACGTCATTAAGCCTCTTCACAATCTCGTATGAACCATCCCAGGCGGGTGTAAGCTTGGGGGATTTACCCTTGCTTCGTTGAGGTTTGTACAGCCAGACTTTGTCCCTTTCCTGGAACCCGACTGAATTGGGCTTGAGGTCGTATTGCGACTTCATCCGGTCACTGGTGGCCAACATCTGCGTTCGTGCTAATTCATGTATTGCCAGCATGTTATGTCGGAGCTGGTCGGCATAATCGTCGATGTCTTGGGAAGGTTCTTCGGGGGAGCCAAATGCCAAATCGCAGGGTAATCGCGGCTCCTTTTCGAATACGACCCTGGCTGCGGTCAGGCCTGTACTATTATGTACGGCAGAGCGATATGCCAACAGGAATAGGGGAATATGCTCATCCCAATCGCGCTGGTTATTGCTGACGACCTTGGATAGGTGTTGTTCCAAGGTCCTGTTAAATCTTTCCACTATTCCGTCTGACTGTGGGTGTAATGGTGTTGTTCTCGTTTTCCTGATCCCCAACATCGTGCAGACCTTCTGGAATACATTCGATTCGAAGTTACGCCCCTGGTCTGAATGTAATTCCATCGGGACGCCAAACCTGCTGAATGGTTGTTCTACTAGCACCGTCGCTACCGTGGTTGCCTCTTGGTTGGGTATCGCATATGCCTCAGGCCATTTGCTGAAGTAATCCATTGCGACCAGAGTGTATTTGTTCCCGCTCTCAGACACGGGAAACGGACCGGCGACATCGATGGTGATTCTCTCAAATGGGACGCCCATATTGTACTGCTGCATTCTGCCCTTGGTCCGGGTTTTCGGGCCCTTATTGGCTGCACAGATGGCACATTTGCGGCACCAAGCTCTGACGTCTTCGAAGTAATTCACCCAGTAGTACCGCTGGCGAACTTTGTCTAGGGTTTTATTCATGCCCAGGTGGCCTCCGGTAATTCCATCATGTACTTAGGTCAGGTTGGCTGGTACCTTTTTCGAGTAACTAGAAGCGAAAGCAGAAGACTACGAGAATTATGCGAACCGACCTGAAGAGGGCAGATGTGACTCTGCCGAAACGTCGTCATTTTACCATCGATCCTGGCAGGGATCAGTTATCAACTACGCGGATGAATTCCCGGAAACCACCTAAAACACACACACACACACACACACACACACACAACACACACATACACACATACCCGGGGTGGTTGTTGGTCCACTCTTGGCGGATAGGGAACGCTCTCCAGCAATGGGGAGTACTGAGGATTTCTTGACCAAATCAGATGCATTCATTGATAAGGCGTACCTCTGCAGAGGATAATCCCACCACCGGTTCCGATCAACGCTCCACTCTGGGGGGAGCGAATTATCACTGGTTCCGTCACATAGTGAAACTATTAATGGTACAACATCGACCATTAAAACTAGAGCTGGCAGCAAGACACTATTCAGCCAAGTCCTCCCACGTGCCCCAAAGGGCAACAGCTCCAAACCTCGATGAGCTCTTGAAGTTCATTGGGCCTAGGCACAATGTACATCATGAGATCAAGAAACTGGTTAAGTCAGAATATGACAAATATGACGTCCGAGTAGCGAAACCTGCTACAACACAGACATCGCCAGTAAAGGTGTACACTCAGACACAAGGTGAAAAGCTGCTGCCTCAAAAGCAGCTAACTCAAACCGGCTGCATTTCAATAAAAGTAGCCTCACTAGACTCTGTAGAGGACCTCGCCACCGAACCTTCAGTAGCCTCATCAAGTAAGCACCACTACCAAAAACTCTTAAAGCTAGCTAGCAAGCTAAAGCCCGGTAACAAGGTTGCCAGAACATCGGGACCCAGGCAACAACAAGTAGGGTGGTCAATTCAGAAGCGGAGAGAAACAATGGATTAAAATCCAAGTTTGCAGACCAAGAACCAACCTCAAACCAGTCTACTGACTGGCAAGTGGCACCTCGAGGACCAATAAGCAAAAACCAGCGCATTGTACGCTGCTTATAAAGAGAGGCGAGAAGAGCTCCCATGCAGATAAGGTATCAAGAATGCCTTGCAGGATATAGGCAAAAAAGTCGATCCGACGAACAGCTAAGGGAGTCCTATTGTTATTCGCGAAGGCAGATCAGGAGATGGAGCGTTATTGTAAAGCCATCAAGAATAAGCTCCCAAGCGGGGCCACTGTACAATCTCGGCAAATCGAGATTGAAATTACCTGGACGAGATCAGTACAAGGAAGACGTAGTAAACCTGCTCAAAGATAATAATGGCAGAGATCACCAGTGAAATCACTTCGACGGGCATATAGATCACACAAACAGTTGTTTGTCTCCCAGAAGTCCAGGCCAAGAAACATCGCACTTGGAAAGCTGAAACACAGTACGTGTTCGCATCACGACGGTGCTTCAAACACCACAACGCCCAGGCGTGCAGAGGCAAGACTGATCGAAGCAGTTGTTGTCACAGATGCGGAGGCGCCGGTCACAATGCCTCGGCTTGCCAACAACCTGCCAAGTGCTTACTCTGCAAAGAGAAAGATAGTAGGTCAGACTGCCGGCACGTTGCGGGTAGTTGGAAATGTCCGATCTACCAACAGGCGATGAGAGCAGCACAAGCCCGTAAATGAAAGTACTGCAACTCAACCTCAATCATTGCGAAGCAGCCCAAGACCTACTGGTACAGCGGGTGCGGGAATTGGATTGCGACGTAGCCATAATCTGCGAGCAGTACAAAAACTTCGATACCGTGTCCTGGGTAAATGACACAACGGACAGAGCAGCGATATGGGCTTGCGGTAAACTTCCGTTCCAACAACTCCCAAATACCCCCGAACAATGGCTTGTGAGAGCCAAAGTGGGAGGGGTTCACTTCTATAGCTGCTATGCACCTCCTAGTGCACAGCTCGAGGAGTTCGAGTTATTCTTGGACACCTTGGCGGAGGATGTACGGAAGCGTGAATCGGTCGCCATCGCAGGAGATTTCAACGCCTGGGCAATTGACTGGGGAAGTCGGGAAACGAGCGCGAGAGGACGAGCTCTCCTTGAGACCATGTCTTCGCTCAACCTGGTACTCCTCAACACAGGAGCCGTAAGCACATATCGCAAAGGCACAGCCAGCTCCATTATCGATGTGACATTCGTTAGCAGCAACCTAATTAAAGGGGGCTGTGAGTGGCGGGTCGATGAGGAGTTTACTAATAGCGACCACCAAGCTATTATTGGGAAATCAACACCACTCCCAAACGAAGATTGTGTGTCAGTCGTGCGAGGTCACAGCCAGTCGGCTTGGAACAAAAATGCTTTCGATGCTGATTCATTCGCCTTGGTTATGGAGCAGGAACCATTGTCAATAGCAACAAGCGCAGAAGCCACTGCCAAAGAGGTAATGACAAGCGTTGTCAAGTCCTGCGATGCTTCCATGCCAAGGAGACGGCACAACAACAGCCGCCCACCAGTTTACTGGTGGAACGACACGATCTCACAACACCGACGAGAGTGTCTCAAAGCACGAAGGCTGCATCAACGAGCACGGAGACGCGACAGGGTCACAACAGAAGAACTAAGGCTCGACTATGAGATCAAAAGACAACAACTACGAAGAGCAATTCTCTCAAGCAAGAGATCCTACTGGAAGGAGTTGTGTGACGAAGTTAATCAAGATCCATGGGGAAAACCGTATAAAATCGTGATGCATAAAATTAAGGCCCCTCCCATGACATCAACGAACTGCCCCGAATCATTGCACCGCATTGTCACTCACTTGTTTCCTGCGAAGCCTGAGCTACCCGCTTATCCTTCGTGGCAGGTGAGGGACGAAGATATACCATCAGTGACTATGAATGAGCTGATGGGCGCATGCAAGCGGCTCAAAACTGCAAGGCTCCCGGTCCAGATGGCATACCTAACATCGCGCTAAAATGCGCCATAGCCAATAGGCCTGACATGTTTCTACAAATGTATGAGACCTGCCTAAAGCAGGGGGTTTTCCCGACTAAGTGGAAAAAGCAGAGGCTTGTGCTCCTCCCTAAAGGGGGAAAGAAACCTCCAGACGAACCGTCATCATATCGTCCCCTCTGTATGTTGGACTCTGCGGGAAAACTCCTTGAAAGAATAATAGCAGATAGGCTGGAGCCCTACGTTGAGCCAAAACTTTCCACCAACCAATTCGGGTTCAGAAAGGGGAGATCAACCATCGATGCCGTGACACTCGTTACCAACATCGCCAGAGAGGCTATCTCGGGAAAGAGATGGAGAAGAGGTGGAAAAAAGTACTGTCTAATAGCCACCCTGGATATCAAGAACGCCTTTAACTCGGCCCGCTGGGACCGCATTTTGGAGGCTCTTGCCAGGATGGAAGTTCCTCAGTACTTGCGGAGAATGGTTTCAGCGTATTTCAAGGACCGCATCTTATTGTACCAAACTGAAAATGGGCAAGTCGACTATAAGATCACAGGAGGTGTACCTCAGGGCTCTGTTCTTGGCCCCCTCTTATGGAACGTAATGTACAACGACCTGCTCCTGCTCGGTCTGCCTGAGGGCGTCAGGCTAGTGGCATTCGCCGATGATGTGGCATTGATCATAGTGCGCAAGCACATAGAGGAGATACAAACAACCTTCTCATTCGCTATAGCCACAATTCAGCATTGGATGCTCTCAGCGGACTTGAGTTTAGCAGAGCAAAAGACCGAAACACTTCTTGTTAGCAGTCGAAAGGCAAGGGAAACCATCACCCTCAAAATAGGCGACACCTACATACAGTCGCAGCCCTTCATCAGCTATTTGGGGGTGCTCCTGGACACACGGCTCAACTTCAAAGAGCACATAATCGCGGCCAGCAAGAAAGCAGCTGGGGTACAGGGGGCATTATCTAGAATAATGCCGAATGTCGGAGGCCCTAGACAGATAAGAAGACAGCTACTGGCAACAGTAACTACTTCTGTTTTGTTGTACGGGGCACCGGTATGGGAGAAATCGCTCGAGCTACCATCGTACCGCCGGAAAATGAAATCAGTCCAGCGGCTCTCAGCGATTCGAGTGGCATCATCCTACCGCACTGTGTCTTATGAGGCGGTAAGTGTGATTGCCTCTACCCTACCAATCGACATCCTGGCTGCAGAAAGGGGACGGCTTTATCGCAGAAAGTTAGAAAAAGACCAGCCGACAAGAAACAGCGATGAAAGGGCCATGAGTCTAGGGCAATGGCAGGAGAGGTGGGACAGCTCTACAAAAGGCCGGTGGACATATCGATTGATACCTAACATCAGTCGTTGGGTCAACCGCCAGCATGGGGAGGTTGGGTTTTACATCACTCAACTCCTGACTGGACATGGATGCTTTCGAGCATACCTGCACAGGTTCAGGAGGGCAAACTCCCCAAACTGCCCACACTGTACGGACGTGATAGAGGACGCGGAACACGTGTTCTTCTCCTGCCCCCGGTTTCAGGATCAACGTGCCGAAGTGGAGAGGATTCTGGAGACTAATATCGTTCCAGAACAATTAGTAGAAGCCATGTTGAAGGGCCCGCAAGCCTGGAACTTGGTATCAGATTACGCGGAGACTATCCTCAAAGACCTCCGCAATACCTTCGAGGAGTAGGCTTTAGAGGCTTTCAATGTAAGAGCAGTTAACATCTGCAATGAACCACCCTTGCGAAGTAGTATTGACAAAGAGTGCCGCAGGGGACCATGGTTGTAGGAGAAAGAGGTTAGGGTTTTAGCGGGTATACGTTATACTGGCTTCAATGCAACGATTTAATCTTGCTTTGAAGTCATTGCATCGGGAGTCCCGCACGACGGCCAGCACGTGCTAGCTAAGTACGCAATGTATTTCCCCCCTCTTCGGATAAAAAAAAAAAAAAAAAAAAAAAAAAAAAAAAAACACACACACACACATACACATATATATATATATATATATATATATATATATATATATATATATATATATATATATGTTATATAAGTTAATTCCATCGACTTATATGAAAACACCAAGCAACAAGTTCCCAGCTGACTCAGCATAATACGTGTCGTCTCCAGTTACCCGCAGACGAACATCCGTGAGAACTGCAAGCGCGCGACACCTTAGTCAGCGTTCTTAGTTTATAAATTATACTTTTTCATTGTAACATCATTCATTATCACTTACAGTTCTGTCTAGTTTAGCTTAACACTCCTTTTGTCTTTTTATTGTTATAAAGTATTATATTATTATTTTCAAGTTTTATATTAAAAGTTAATAATTGTGCAACTATAAATAAAATCTTTTTTAAAAAGAGAAATTTGGAAAGTGTGATATAACAAATTGGCGCAGTCAGTAGGATCCGTCTAACGTTACTAGAACACGAGTACTCTAACTGGTAGCGGCGGATTCCTATCCCTCAACGGAACAACGAACCTGAAGGAAGTCCTCACTGCAATCAAACGTAGAACACGGCGCTTTCAATGTTCCTGTTGATGTAAGTAATGGTGAATCCTCATTCGTTTTAAGTAAATATTATTTGATTTGATTGATTAATACATTGATTTTAAATAATTTGAATTTATTTTATTGAAACTGATCTATTTTATTATTTGACTTTTATTTGATTTGAATGAAATATTGATTTATTTCATTAATTGATTTATTTTATTCTATTGATATATTTATCTGATTTCTTTTATTGATATTGATATATTTGATCTACTTATTTCATTGATTTTTTTTATTTGAATAACTGATTTATTTGAATTTACTATTTTAATTGGTTACCATACTGTTCTATCATTCAAACAATCGTTATTCCCATTAACATATTATACAGTTTATTAATTCTCTATACCCTTTAACACTTTATTCTATAAACTTTATACTCCAATTCATTTATATCGATAAACATGGCACAAGCTTCACCAAATTCAGGTACCCCTGAAACAGATAGATCCCGGTTAACGGAAATTTCCGTTATACCCGAATTTGAAGGAGACCAAATTTCCTTGGGAACCTTTATAGATGCGTGTAATTGCGCATATATGTCCACGGAGGATCAAAAATATTTGTTAGTGATCCATATCAAAAATAAACTCAAAGGGAAAGCGGCGCAGTTGATAAATTCAAGGAATCCCGGATCATACCTTGAAATTAAACAACTCTTGACCCTACACTTTGGAGATTCTCGTGATCTCTCTTCCCTGATTCATGACCTACAACGTCTGAAACAACTTTCAAATGAGTTCCCACTAACATTTTATAATCGACTCCAAGTTTTGAGTGCGAAAATGCACTCCTGTATCCACAAAACTGCTGGGCTAAGTCCAGAACAAAAAGACGCCCAGACCACTCTAGTGGATACAATGGTGATGAATACCCTTCTTACGGGATTAGAACCCCGTTTAGGTCAGGTAATACGTGCCAGTAATCCAAAAGATCTTCTAGAGACACACTCCCTTATTAGAAGAGAGCTTCAACTTTCTTATTTCGATGATCAGAAAACGAACAAATCTGTTCCTCTCAAACCAAATTTCCAACCTCGAAAGCAGACACAACCACTTAAGTGTCTTTATTGTGGTCGATTAGGCCACATAGCCGCAAATTGCCGTTTGAAAACACAAAATAGTTCTCAAAAATTTAATCCAAACTATAGACCAAATCCTGTTGGGTCTAATCAACAAACAAGGCTAAATTTCCCTACAAACAATCCCCCGGTTCAACAAGGACAACAATTTCGTCCATCAAATTTCCAGAGACCCCCTTTTAAGTCTCAAATGAACCCGAATTATTCTCGACCTCCTGTCATACAGAATAATCCAAACAACCGTCCTGAAAGGACCCACCACTTCAACCAACATCAAAATGACGCTTATGCCCACTATCCAGACTACAATTACTATACCGAGGATAGCAACAAATACGATTACGAGGATGATGAAAATTATCCTATTGTTGAACAAACTTTTGAAGATACCCCTATCGAGCCTTTTAATAGTCATCAATACCAGGATTTTCTAGCACTTCCGAGCCTAGACCAACCTCCCGAGTCGACAACAACTTTGTGCGAAGTCGAAACCCAAATTCAAAATCTGAATCTGGACGACTTGAACCCCGACTTGAACTTCCCGGAGCAACTATTTCTCTAAGTCCCCTTCTTACCGTTAATTCTAAAAACCTTTATTACATTCTACACGCTTCTTCTAAATTCAAACTACTTATTGATACCGGAGCTGGTATCTCTATCTTCAAAGAAAATACCGTAAAGAATTTCACCCAAAGATCTCCTGAAAGGGTAACAATTCAAATCCCTATTTCACAATCTACCCTAATTCCATTCGCTCCACGTAACCCACATAAAGTTTTCATATACGATTTGGACATTGACTTTGACGGCATACTAGGATTAGATTTTCTTGAACACTATGAATGCATAGTTGACTTAAAATCTAAACAGCTAATAACAAATTTTAAACCCATCCCTTTATACAAAGTTCCCGATAACGATCAACCCTCGACTGATGTACCCGACACACCCAATGTTAAGCCAAATATTACTTCACAAACACCCACACAAAATAAAATAACCATTGAGGCACGCACAGAAAAGATCTTTAAACTTAAATGCGATCTTTCTAACATCGACGCCATCTTACCAACTCAAGAAATTGACAGAGTACGACTTCCAAACGCACTCGTACACATTAACGCAAATGGAGAATTTCTAACGTCTATCATAAATGCTAACGCGATGCCCAAATCAGTAACTTTTTCTGATTTAAAACTGGAACTTGACAAAACTTACCGTCTTCTGAATTTCAATACAGACGATTATCATGATTCCCAATACACAGTCAGAAACTCAACTATTAGACAGCAAATTAGAACTGAACATCTAAATGACGAAGAACGCGAACAAATCACTAATCTTTGTTTGGAATTTCAAGACATTTTCTATATAGAAGGTGACGTCTTGACTTTCACTAACGAGGTTAAACATTCGATTGATACGAATAACGCAAAGCCCGTTTTCACTAAATCATATAGATATCCTCAAGTTCATAAAGAGGAAGTGAAAACCCAAATTGGAAAAATGCTCGAAAAAGGTATCATTAGGCACTCCTCATCTCCTTGGTCCTCCCCTGTATGTGTCGTCCCCAAGAAGCTCGATGCTTCTGGTAAACAAAAGTGAGTTGTTATCGATTACAGAAAATTAAATGAATTGACTGTAGACGATAAATATCCTCTGCCAAATATCTCCGATCTCCTCGACCAACTTGGAAAGTGTCAATATTTTTCGATATTGGATCTCACTTCCGGGTTCTACCAGTTGGAAATCCAAGAGGAAGATATTCCTAAGACTGGCTTTTCTGTCGAAAATGGTCATTACGAATTCCTTCGTATGCCATTTGGTTTTAAAAATGCACCTACTTTTCAGAGGGTCATGGACAATATTCTTCTCGGTATACAGAATGAACGTTGTCTCGTCTACATGGGTGATATCATCGTCTACTCTCCGACCATCCATGAACATATTTCCCGGTTAACAGAAGTGCGAATTTCTTCGTAAAGAAGTGGCTTATCTTGGCCATCTTATCACACAAGAAGGTGTAAAACCAAACCATTCAAAGGTTGAATGTATTCAGAACTTTCCGCAACCCCAAACTCCGAAAGACATTAAATCTTTTCTTGGTCTCGCTGGGTATTACAGACGCTTCATACCAAATTTTGCGAAGATCTCTAAACCTCTGACTAAACTACTCCAAAAAGACGTCAAATTCATCTTTGACGCAGATTGCAAGACTTCCTTCAATTAACTGAAGCAAGCCCTTGAATCTGACCCAGTCGTGATATATCCAAACTTTGAAGAACCCTTCCTGCTCACTACTGATGCTAGTGCTTTTGCTATTGGAGCGGTTCTTTCTCAAGGCCCTGTGGGAAAAGATCTCCCTGTTGCATACGCTTCTCGCACCCTCTGTGCTGCAGAGACACGATATTCCACCATAGAACGAGAATTGTTGGCCATAGTTTGGGCAGTTAAGCACTACAGACCGTATCTTTTTGGGAGAAGGTTTACACTTCTGTGTGACCACCGTCCGCTTACTTGGCTCTTTTCCATCAAAGATCCTGGCAGTCGTCTAGCCAGAAGGCGCCTTAAGCTAGAGGAATACAATTATAAGATCGAGTACAAGCCCGGCAAGGTAAACCAAAACGCAGATGCTGTTTCTCGCATCAAAATCAACCATTTCAAGCAATGTGCTGATTTCCTTTCCAAAATCAAAATTTTCGCTAACAACGAAACTGACTCCGAACAACCTGAAAACTCTGACAATGATGAGTTTAATCGATTTGTTCAACTCTACAAAACTGAGTCAATAATCGATTACCCTAAAATTGAAATATCCAATTCTCAACTTCTAGACAAGTCCCACAAACGCATAGTTACATTCTTTTGGCAAAACAAAACTAACAACTTACACGACAAAATTATTGATGACTTTTTCGAAGAAGAACCTAATTTCAGTAACGACACTCTTAACATCTTAGCAAGTAAAACAGTCAGGCATAGAAAGTACTTAGTTGTACCTTTGCCCTATGACCCTGAAACTGTCGTCTCGCATCTTTTCAAAATTATTTATAACAACCAAGATCAATTCAACGACTCCAAAACATACTGCATAGAAAATAACATAGAACTTCGCATTCTTGAAATTCTCTCCGACAAAGAAATCAAACTCAAAATCTGCCAAAACATTGTTACAACTCCTACCGAAGACGAAATTCCTATAATAATACAACAACCTCCATCGTGGCATTAACGAAACCATCAGACGTATTAGGGAAAAATACAATTGGACCGGCTTAATTAAAACTGTAGAACAATTCATCAAATCCTGCGAAACTTGCCAAAAGGTAAAGTTCTGTAGGAAAAACCTAAGTGCACCTTTTGTTATTAAGAAACACCCAAGACTCCTTTTGAACGTATTAACATTGACATCTTCGAGTATCCATCTAGAAATCATGCACTGACTATTAGGGACGAACTCACGAAATTTACGCAAGCCTACCCCATAAACAAGAAAACAGCTTCAACTGTGGTAAACACCCTTCTCATTTTCTTTCAACATTACGGAACTCCACTTAGCATCCATTGTGACTATGGACGTGATAACACCTTAATGCGGGATTTATGCCAACTATACCATAGCCATTCTGCCGATCCAGCACCACCACCAGGTCCATCAACCATCAAGCCCAGGGTAAAACTCCATAGCCGCCTTAGTCCTGTCGAGGATGAATTGCAGAACCTCCCTTAAAAGTCGATGCTGTAGCATCAATTTTTATATTATGGATGGGAGTTGTTATATAAGTTAATTCCATCGACTTATATGAAAACACCAAGCAACAAGTTCCCAGCTGACTCAGCATAACACGTGTCGTCTCCAGTTACCCGCAGACGAACATCCGTGAGAACTGCAAGCGTTGCGACACCTTAGTCAGCGTTCTTAGTTTATAAATTATACTTTTTCATTGTAACATCATTCATTATTACTTACAGTTCTGTCTAGTTTAGTTTAACACTCATTTTGTCTTTTTATTGTTATAAAGTATTATATTGTTATTTTCAAGTTTTATATTAAAAGTTAATAATTGTGCAACTATAAATAAAATCTTTTTTCAAAAGAGAAATTTGGAAAGTGTGATATAACATATATATATATATATATATATATATATATATATATATATATATATATATATATGAAAGAATTAAAAAAAATACTACAACAACCATACTTTACATACAGAATGACCGAAAAGAGTGAGCAACAGATTTAATTATAAGACCACATTCAAACTAAAACCAAAAACGAAACACAAAGCTCGAAAAATTGCATTTATAAAATCCTTGTGGATGTAACAAATTTTATATCCTATAAATGTTCGAATAAATGAACACAATAATTATATCAAGAAGAGACAATTCGAAAAATCAAAAATTTGTGAACGTGCCTGGAGGTCATAACATACAATTTCAAAATTCAACCATATTACACACAGAAGAACACAATTTAAAACGAAGGCTGAAAGAGTCTGCTTTACTTTTATTAAATGAAAGCGATCGTATCGCTAGGACTTCTGTATAATTCAGCCGTTTCTGGTTACAAAATAAACAAGGATGAAATTAATAATGGTAAATTCCTTTTCAACAACCCTGTACCGGGACAGTTCAGACGCTTTTTCCTAAGTTTTCTCTTATGACTTTAATAGGATCTCTGGAACATCAGGATTTATTTGATCTCTTTTTCGGCGAATTATTATATTTCACATAATCTTTAGAATTTTTTAGTGCTACCCTTTATATATCAAATTAAAAGTAAATACTCTTAGTTAAATCAATTTTATTGTTGCACATGTAAGCAAAATTCTGAATAACTTAATTTGTCATTAAGAAACTTTTCTTGTTCAGTTGGGTTAAGTTTTATTACCATTGAAAAAGGGGTCTGATTTAGACCCTGAAATGTTTGGACTATTTGAAATATACCGGCTTTCAAGCAATTTATGGTGTTATTTCCAAAAAATCTGAAACATACAAACCAGAGATGCCACAGTTATCTTTCATAAAACAACTAGGAACTTAATTATTTGGTTGGTTGAAATGTTACAGGTATTTATGACAAAGACATTTGAGTGATAAATATCGCACCCAGTATGCAGATTTTCATGAAGAGTGAGCTTGAGAAAGTTTTTCAAGGTCATTTGAAGGAAAAAGTAATTTTTTAGGGAAAATTCTCGTTTATGACACCCGGCCTAAAAAGCGGCCAATTTATCGTTGGTATTTCTGGGAAACGTTCAGCGTAACGTCTCGCTGCTGCACGATAATTATTATTAACTACTCTAAAACTACTACCTTATCATAAATCTCACTGGGCAGGTAGTCAGCCATTTGTGAGGCAAAAAATTAGACAAACTACAGCAATGAAAGTTCAAATAGTAAAGGCAATAGCGGTAAATAAATCACGTAAGCAGAATATAACCTTGATGTAAGAAATATGTTAAACTATAATGGTTTACATTTTACCAATATTTTCGGTATGACAAGTGTAATGTTAAATACCTAATTAGCGCAAGAATTAAACTAAATAAAAGAAATGAGCAATAATTATTACATATCGTAAGAAGGTTTTAAATGATTTATCTAGAAAACAAGAAAATTTATAAAAATAATTAAAAATACTTTTTTTCTATTACTGGGATGCCATAATTATCACTTAGGTGCCTGTTTCACTGTTATTTAACCGAAAAATATGTGTAAAATAGCTGTTTTAGCTTTTTAAAGCTTTTGACATTGAAATGACCTTCTGAATGTCACAAAAAATAGTATTAATATCATTTCAGACGTGAAATTTTCGACTCTTCCCGAATGCAGTGTCAAAAACAAGGGTTCCTATTAAAAAAATAACTCTGACCTGCAAACGACCTTGAAAATAAAGTTCAAGGTCAAAATTAATACCACCAAAAGGTGGCCCTTCTTGAACAAGTTTTATATATAGTATTTTTTTCATATGCTTAGAAACAAAGGAATTCAGGTGTATAGATTAAAATAGCCCACCCAGTATACAATGTGGTTGAAATAAGGGGGAGTGGAAAACGTTGTATTGGGTGGGCCATAAAGGCATATGCCAGGTGGTCAAAAAACGGGTGTATTGTAATTATATTTATACAAGGTGAGTAACAAATGTTACATTGTTTGGCTCATAAACAGTTGCATATACAATATGGTTGAAATAAGGGTAGTACAGAATTATAGTTTTACATGGTGGTTAAAAAATATCTTAGAAAAAATGTGTTATGTAAGCAGTTAGAATATTTGAATTATGTTTTTGAGTTATTATAGTTATGAAATGGGTTGAGAAAACGTTAGAGGCAGTTGTTTATGCAGTATGGTTGATATATAAGATGGAGTGAAAGTATAGTATATAGGGTGGTTGAAAAAACTATTTTATGTCCACAACTAGTTGCATATATAGGATGGTTAAAATATGTATAATTACAGTTATACAGGTGGGTTTAAAAAATATTGTAAACAGATGTTATGATCTACCAGCTGTTCGTTATACAGAATACTTGAAATATAGGGTGCAGTACAATTCAGTATACAGGGTGCTACAAAAATGTTATATTGGTGGCCCATAACAATTGTTGAAAAAATATAAAGTGGTGTAGAATAATAATTACACAGGGAGTGAAAAAATTGTAGAAAACAATTTGTTATATGGGGTAGAATATGAGCAGTTGTATATATGAAGTAGCTGAAATATGGGTCGAAGTAAAGTTAAGTTACACAGTGTGATTCTAAGAAGATTTTTAGTTAATGTATGGTGCTTCAAAAAAGTTGTAAAAAATTGTTATAAAGGATAGCCCATATGTTTCATAACCTATTTCTTTTTGCAAAAATTGTACAATCCATTCGCGAGTGAGACCGCGGGTAAGGGCCAGTAACAAATATAAATGCATAATTATTTTACGTCGTTGTGTACATAATTTGGAAGTGAAAAGTTATGCCAAATGAGTTACAACTTTGATGAGCAAATATATTTGTTAATGAAATATTAGTTAAATGATGACTTGTCCTCACCTGTAAGCTCAAAGCTATAGCTAATTCTACCATTGTTTCATCATCTGCATCCGGTGGAATATCTAAAATTGGTGGGAATCCTACACTTCCACCTAGAAGAGCTTCTAACGGATTAATATTAAGATGATCTTGTCTAGAGCCTTGTTGTTCTAATAGATTAATTGCTTGTACATTATCTACATCAAAATGGATGGGCTGGCGAGATGGAGCTTCTGATTCTTCATCTTGGGATGAATGAGAGGTTGAAGGCATTGACTTGACTGTATTAACAAAAAAGTTGCATTTATTATATATTACATTACGATTTAATATATAATTATGAGTAATTGACTATAATCTGCGTGGCTTCGAAGTTCATTTCTGTTTCATGAAATTTATATGTTCACCGCTGCAGATGGTGAGTTTTCGATTTGTTTATCCGGAGTACCAAAATTACAGACCTGCCCAAGTATATCGGTCACCGCCTAATCCTATAGGGCAATTTTCCTTTTTGAAATTTGTTAATATGTCCTTTTTTGTAAGAACTGTTTCGTCAAGACTCTTACAATTTAGTAGGTTAGATTCGATGGAGAAAAAAAATACAAATTCTCGATGATAAACTAATTAATATTAGACTAAATAGGCTCAAATTACAAGGACATCTCGGGACGCAACCAAACTTCTTGGGTTACAAGGAAATACTCTTTTAACTTATTTTGAGAGCTTTGGAAATTATTTTATTTCATCGTCAGTCAATATACTACAAACAACACAAATATTAACTATTTAGAAGTAAAAAAACTAATCATTTACGTTAGTCGAGGTTGTATAAGCAGAAAAACATCTACAAAACTTTAGAATATTCTTAATTTTTTTTGCAATTCAACTAACCAAATTGTCACGTTGGCATATTTGATTTGAAGACATGTGATTATTCTTTGTAACTTACTGATGAATTGAAATATTATTAAGGAAACAAAAATTCATAGGGTAGCAACAATTTTTGACTTTTTATTTAATCAATCTGAGAAATCTGTATTATATTCAGATTGATTATGAGTGGTTACGATAAATTATATTTAAATTTTGTAAATCTGTCTTTTTATTGATGGTATTAGACTGACCGTTAATGAAGACCATCTCCAAGAAGCTACGTTTAAAACTGTTACGTTCAACGACTAGAACTTGCGGATTTTCAAAGGAAGGAGAATGATTATGTTCTAAACAGTGGGTGGCTAAAGCACAACATTCCTTTTTCAGTTTTATATCACTCTTGTGTAAGGTCATTCGGTGTTTCAAATTTCTTGGCGTCTGATCAATATAGGGAGCAGGGCAGTTGCTACAGTGGATTTTATACATAACGTTAGATTTAAGATCATTAGGAATTTTATCTTTTGTTCTGCTAAATAGATGATTAATTGTTTTTATAGATTTATGAGCAAATTTTATACTAGGTTCGTTTTTGAAGATCTTCAATACTTTTGGAGTTAGTTCTTTGATATATGGTATAGAGGCATAGCAGTAATTTGCGTTAGAAGTTTTTTGGTTAATATTATTTACATGAAAATTATTCTGACTTGTTGACATGAAAGTGTTCATATTGTTACGATGTTCACAACTATCTCTCAACAAACTTGGGGTATTGGATAATATTTTGTTAAGTAATTTATAAGGATAAGAATTGTTTAGGAATAATGTTAACAAAACTTGTAGGCTCTTATCTTTGAACGATGGATGGGAAATTTTAAAAACTCTATTTTTCATGCTACTAACCAAGTTTATTTTAATTTTAAGTGGGTGATTCGAGTGAAAATTCATATATCTTCCTGAACTGCTAGATTTCCTATACCAATCTAATTTTAGAATATTGTCAGTGTCCCTAAATATTCGTGTGTCCAAAAAGGGAATACTATGTGATTCATCTTCTTCTTCAATAGTGATTTGCAAAAGTTCATCTTTGCTAGCAACAGGAACACTACAGACGTATTTTTTGAAAAATGGAATGTTAAAACTAAGCTTAGAACCCATTGGTGAGCCAAAAACCTGCTTATAAACTAACGAAAAAACACTGTTAGTGAAAACAAATTTAATTAGTTCAAGGAAGTTATTTTTACTAATATTTGTGTGAGGGGAAATTAAAACCCACTTTCTATCAATGATAAGTTCTACCAAATTTAAAGGAATGTTTGTGAAGAGTGATTTTACATCAAGACTAACTAATACGTAATTTTAAGTAACGAATAATTATTATTATTGGAAAAAGCAAAAGAGTCTTCAATATAGAACTCATTGTCTTTATTGTATGCCCTTCTAAGGATATCTAACAAAAGTGCGGCAATACCTAAATTGGAAGCATCAATAGAAGAGACAATTGGACGTAATGACAATGTTGGTTTATGGATTTTCGGTAAAGTATAGAATCTAGAACATACAGAATTAAATATTGAAAACTTCCTTGCCATCATTCCGTCAATCTTACTATTATTTTTTAAATTAGTTTTTGAGCCTTTTGTTGAATAGTGGACGTAGGATCCTTATTTAGTGTTTGGTAATAGTCACCATCACTAAGTAACTCATAAGAAAGGTTCAAATAGGTATTTTATATATAGCTGTTGTTACATTACCTTTGTCTGATTGTATAATAAGAATGTCTGGGTTATCTTTGAGAAAACGTTTGGCCATTGAAAATGATCTATTTAAAATGTAAAATTTACTACTATCTGTGTTCATAAAATCAGTGAGTAAATTTGTTATTTTAGAAGCACATATGTTTTGTGATTTTTTGTCATTTATTTGTTGAATCGCAAATTCAATATCTGCTAAGTATCTTTTTAATGAAATATCTGATTTATTAGGAGCTAAACTAAATTTTGGCCCTAATGAAAGAATATATACTTCCTTTGGAAAATGTGTGCTGGTAAGATTCTTCAACCAATTATCACTAACCTTAATTGATTGACGTTGTGAATTTATTAATTTATTTAGTTTTCTAATATTTGTTTCTTTAACTTTGTGAAAAACCTTATTAAAATTGATTTGAAACTATTAGAAAATTCAGTGAAAATTGTTCAGATTCATAAATTATTTTTTCAAACGACTTTGATCTCTAAAGACAGTAATTTTATGTTGAATTTTAATTTTTGGTCTTCTACTATTTCTCCGTAAGTGCCATTAATGAATTGGATATGATCAGCCACTTTCTTTGTATTGTTAGTTATATGTGATGGTAATAGTCCTCTTTTTCTACATTTAAGAAAAAATATCCAACAAAAAATTAAGAATATTCTAGTTTTACAGATGTTTTTCTGCTTATTCAACTTCGACTAACGTAAGTGATTCGTTTTTTACTTCTAAATTGTTAATATTTGTGTTGTTTGTAGTATATTGACTGACGATGAAATAAAATAATTTCGAAAGCTCCCAAAATAAGTTAAAAGAGTATTTCCTTGTAACCCACGAAGTTTGGCTGCGTCCCGATATTTTCTTGTAATATTTGAAAATTTATCAGCCGTTATTACCGAAATCATTGTATATATATATATATATATATATATATATATATATATATATATGTGTCGGGTTATCCAAAGGAATAAATGTGGGCTAAACATTTATTTGACAAATAATAATCACACTAAATTTACCGAAGGCACCATAATGATTTACCACTGGAGTTACAGACTATACAAACAATAGATAATGTTGATGATCAATTTATCTCGGGTGCCACCTAAAATAAGTTCGATCGGCGTAGCGATATGATATTATTAATCTAAATTGGTACACAAAGTAGTCTACTCGGAACCGCGACGAGATCCCGATTACTCGATAGCCTTCTACGATCTTACAGCGTTCGAAGTTCGAACAGAACTGACCTCCGTTAATCTCGATATGAGTCTTGCCAAATCCTCATAAAAACATCGTAAACAACACCTGATGTTCGTTTTTTACCCGCTATCGCGTAATCGGCAGCGCATCGAGCGATTGTGAATCACTCACGATTCCAAACTGACAAACTTGTAATAGAATATAATAAACGTAAGAATCGCAAACGAAAACATAAATATCCTGCCACTGAAAATACAAACTATACAGTCTCCAGACTCCCACCACCTGACAAACCAACCACCTCGTCATCTCTTCTGGTCGGTTCGCATAATTCTCGTAGGCTTCTGCTTTCGCTTCTAGTTACTCGAATACTAACATTTTCGGGAGCGCGCGCGCTGTTATAGTCGTGGCTGGGCGCTTATCGGTTGGCACCGTGAAGGGCTGCGTGTGATTGGCCCTTGGCGCAACAAAAATTATTAAAACTCACTCCTAGCTACTGAGTCAACTTACTATTATATGAGATTAGTTAATTATAATTGTTGGTAAAAATAAGTTATTATATGTAATAATTTTTGGAACCGTAATGTTAGATGTATATTTTGTCCTTTTTTAATTATTAATAGTCATTGGAAATGTCACTGTCACCACTGTCAGTCACATGAAACTCAATTTTACTGGTCCGTCGGTCCGTCATAGAATTCACCAAGAGGATTGGATAATAAATACGCATATGTATTGCTTAGTTCTTGTATATCTGTTTTCTTGTTGATTGGGTCCCTTTGTTTGCCGATATAAATCATCTCTAGTATACGTCTTTTGCTATATTTACTATTCTTGTCCAAGATCTAAACGTCTTCCAGATTGATCGTGTGCTTGTGTTCTTGTGCGTGAGTTGTAAGAGCACATCTTAGTTTTTTATTTTTTATGTCACTTTTATGGATGGCCAATCTGCTTTTTAGCCAATGTGATGTTTGCCCTACATATGTGGAATTACAGTCTTGGCAATCGATCTTATAAATGACATTAGATTGCAGTAATTTAGGTGTTGGATCTTTTAGTTGGGTAAAAAGTGTTCTGATTGTCTTGACATTGTATGTTGCTATTTTCATCCTTTCATGTTTAAAAATGTTTATTAATTTTGGTGTTAGGTTTTTTATGTATGGTAGGCTCCCATAAACCATTCCAACTTCTTCTGGTTTCATTTGTGTTCGCTGTTGTGCTGTTTGGTTTTGGAGTTCTGTAGTTATCACTGAGTTGTAAAGTAATTTGTTTATTAGATGTTTTGGATAGTCGTTCTCTCTGAGAAGATTTGTTAGTACTATCATGTTTTTCTTTATGTAGTCTTTGTGGCATATGTTCAATATTCTTCTTTTCATCTGTTTTATTCTATTCAGTTTAGTTGCTAGTGGATGTCTGATTTGTAGTGGATTATTTTATCGGAGTTTGAATTTTTTCTGTACCAGTCTAGTTTTATGATGTTATTGTCCCGACATACTCTGGTGTCCAAAAATGGTACTGCTTGTTTATGTCCTCTGTTTGTACTGTGAACTGTATCCTACTGTCGAAACCGTTTAATAGGTTGGCCAATTCTTGTATTTTGTTCTTTGGTAATGCTATGATCATATCATCTACATATTTCTTGACAAACTCTACTTTGCATGTTAATTTGGGGATGCATGTGTCGATGTGTCAAGTAAAAAATCCATTACATATGATGCTAATATTGCTTTGATCCCATTGCACATCCTGTTTTTTGGACATAGAATTTATTTTGGAACCAGAAATAGTTATTATTGAGGATGAATTATAACATTTCTATGAGTAGCCTTTGAGGAATGTTGGATTTATTCATGATTTGAGGTCATTTTAATTTAATAATTTTGATAATCATTTGTTCATGCATACTTCCAAATAGATTAGTTACATCTAATGATGCGCTACCTACTCCTTTTGGCAAAGCCCTGTTGTTTGCAAATTCAGCAAATTGGTAACTGTCTTTTACATAATATTGATTTTGTATATCATAGGATGCTGTAAGTATCTCTGCTATGTATTCGGCAATTTTGTTTTGTGGGCTGTTAATCCCGGAAACTATGGGTCTCAGTGGGCAATTTTCTTTATGAACCTTAGGATTACCATACATCTTTGGGCATATTGAATTATATGTCTTTATTTGCTTTGCCTTATGAGGTTCAATTGCATTGCATTGTTCCAGTTTTGATATAAATCCGTTACATTTATTTTGAATTTGTTGAAAATCTTCACTATCTAATATGTTGTGCATTTTTTCAATGTAGTCCTTCTTATCCATTATGACTGTGACGCCACCCTTGTCACTGTTCAATACTATTATATTTGTATTTGATTTTAAGAATTTTCTTGTTTGATTGAAAGTTCTGTCACTTTGATAAGTTGTATTTTGAAATTTGTGCATGTAATTAATTGGTGATGACACTTGTTGATAATCCGCTGTATATATCTGTTTTCAATAGGTAATTTTTGTATAATGTCTTCTACATCTGTCACTATTTTGTTCATCGGTATATTTTTAGCATTCACTGGTATACTAAATTTTGGGCCCAATGCAAGAAAGTTTTTTATGTTGTCTGGTATTAGTATGTTAGATAGATTTTTTAGCCATTTGTCTTGTGTTTTGTATTCAGTCTGTGTGTGCTTTGTTACGTTATTTAATTTATTGATGTTTCTTTCCTTAATTGTATTGAGTAATTTATTATATTTGATTGTTATTCTTCTCCCAAATTCACTTTTTATATCATGAGGTAAAATATTTTCAATTTGGTGAACATTGTTGTTTATTATTTTCTGTGCATGGTTAATTTTGAGATTTGTAAGCTTTATTTCCAATCCTATAATGGTAGTTTTCATTTTTTTACTATAGTTTTCGAGTTTTCTATTAAAAGCTATGCTTATGTCTAGTTCGAATAGATTTAGGACATTATTGATGCTATTTGTTATGTTTGTTGGTGTTATCTTCCTCCTTTTGCATTTCAATAGGAACACTCTTCTGTTCAATAATGTTGCCATTTTTTCTGTGGTGTTGCTCCATAATTTAAGTTTTTTAACTACGTCTGTCCATATCTTCTTGCCATTTCTTCGAAAAATCCCATTTTCTGTATAATTTCTATATAGTTTAACAGTCACTTCGATATATGTGTTGGGTTTTGTAATTAAGGGCTATTGACTTATATATGTATACTCTTTATTACATTAAAACCAAGCTTTCGGGAATGATTATTCCCTTCTTCAGGGTTATGCTTAAAAACAAAAATTATTAAAACTCACTCTTAGCTATTAAGTCAACTTACTATTATATGAGATTAGCTAATTATAATTGTTGGTAAAAATAAGTTAATATATGTAATAATTTTGGAACCGTTATGTTAGATGTATATTTTGTCCTTTTTTAATTATTAATAGTCATTGGAAATGTCACTGTCACCACTGTCATTCACATGAAACTCAATTTTACTGGTCTGTCGGTCCGTCATAAAAAACTTCCTTGCATTGGGCCCAAAATTTAGTATACCAGTGAATACTAAAAATATACCGATGAACAAAATAGTGAGAGATGTAGAAGACATTATACAAAAATTACCTTTTGAAAACAGAGATATATACAGAGGATTATCAACAAGTGTCATCACCAATTACATGCACAAATTTCAAAATACAACTTATCAAAGTGACAGAACTTTCAATCAAACAAGAAAATTCTTAAAATCAAATACAAATATAATAGTATTGAACAGTGACAAGGGTGGCGTCACAGTCATAAGGATAAGAAGGACTACATTGAAAAAATGCACAACATATTAGATAGTGAAGATTTTCAACAAATTCAAAGAGATCCTACCATAACAGTCCAAAATAAATGTAACAGATTTATATCAGAACTGGAACAATGCAATGCAATTGAACCTAATAAGGCAAAGCAAATGAAGACATATAATTTAATATGCCCAAAGATGTATGTATGGTAATCCTAAGGTACATAAAGAAAATTGCCCACTGAGACCCATAGTTTCCGAGATTAACAGCCCACAAAACATGATACACAAAATCAATATTATGTAAAAGACAGTTTCCAATTTGCTGAATTTGCAAACAACAGGGCTTTGTCAAAAGGAGTAGTGTAACTAGATGTAACTAATCTATTTGGAAGTATGCATGAACAAATGATTATCAAAATTATTAAATTAAAATGGGCTCAAATCATGAATAAATCCAACATTCCTCAAAGGCTACTCATAGAAATGTTACAATTCATCTTCAATAATAACTATCTGTTTCCAAAATAATTTATATGTCCAAAAAAACAGAATGTGCAATGGGATCAAAGCTTAGTCCAATATTAGCATCATATGTAATGGATTTTTTACTTGACACATCGACACATGCATCCCCAAATTAACATGCAAAGTAGAGTTTGTCAAGAAATATGTAGATGATATGATCATAGCATTACCAAAGAACAACCTATTAAACGGTTTCGACAGTAGGATACAGTTCACAGTACAAACAGAGGACATGAACAAGACAGTACCATTTTTGGACACCAGAGTATGTCGGGACAATAACATCATAAAACTAGACTGGTACAGAAAAAATTCAAACTCCGATAAAATAATCCACTACAAATCAGACATCCACTAGCAACTAAACTGAATAGAATGAAACAGATGAAAAGAAGAATATTGAACATATGCCACAAAGACTACATAAAGAAAAACATGATAGTACTAACA
Source organism: Octodonta nipae (assembly GCA_034190945.1). Classification (NCBI taxonomy): domain Eukaryota; kingdom Metazoa; phylum Arthropoda; class Insecta; order Coleoptera; family Chrysomelidae; genus Octodonta; species Octodonta nipae. Next base: position 90,069,696 of record CM067218.1, on the reverse strand, counting down.
AATCTTCTCAGAGAGAACGACTATCCAAAACATCTAATAAACAAATTACTTTACAACTCAGTGATAACTACAGAACTCCAAAACCAAACAGCACAACAGCGAACACAAATGAAACCAGAAGAAGTTGGAATGGTTTATGGGAGCCTACCATACATAAAAAACCTAACACCAAAATTAATAAACATTTTTAAACATGAAAGGATGAAAATAGCAACATACAATGTCAAGACAATCAGAACACTTTTTACCCAACTAAAAGATCCAACACCTAAATTACTGCAATCCAATGTCATTTACAAGATTGATTACCAAGACTGTAATTCCACATATGTAGGTCAAACATCACAATGGCTAAAAAGCAGATTGGCCATCCATAAAAGTGACATAAAAAATAAAAAAACTAAGATGTGCTCTTACAACTCACGCACAAGAACACAAGCACACGATCAATCTGGAAGACGTTAAGATCTTGGACAAGAATAGTAAATATAGCAAAAGACGTATACTAGAGATGATTTATATCGGCAAACAAAGGGACCCAATCAACAAGAAAACAGATATACAAGAACTAAGCAATACATATGCGTATCTATTATCCAATCCTCTTGGTGAATTCTATGACGGACCGACGGACCAGTAAAATTGAGTTTCATGTGACTGACAGTGGTGACAGTGACATTTCCAATGACTATTAATAATTAAAAAAGGACAAAATATACATCTAACATTACGGTTCCAAAAATTATTACATATAATAACTTATTTTTACCAACAATTATAATTAACTAATCTCATATAATAGTAAGTTGACTTAGTAGCTCGGAGTGAGTTTAAATAATTTTTGTTTTTTAGCATAACCCTGAAGAAGGGAATAATCATTCCCGGAAGCTTCGTTTTAATGTAATAAAGAGTACACATATATAAGTCAATATCCCCTAATTACAAAACCTGACACATATATCAAAGTGACTGTTAAACTATATAGAAATTATATATATATATATATATATATATATATATATATATATATATATATATATATATTTGTTCAAATTAAAAATAATTGATAAAATGACGACGTTTCGGTAGTCACATCTGCCCTCATCAGACGTGATTCTCTAGTCTCTACGAACAAACCTTATATTTTTCATGTTTTATGTAATCTATTTTAATTTTGTTGTAATGTAGGTTTTTATTTAATTTTATTTCTTGGTAAAGGGAAGCTGTTAGGCGTAAATATTATGCACGTGTGTAAAAAGTGTCATATTTCGCTGACCAGTTTCCTATTATTCATAGCATTGTTAGAACATTCAACTTACATTGGATAAATTAATCATCCTAAATAAAAACTAAACTTGCGAATAACGATAAAAACCAGTCAAACAATGCTGATGAGAAAAGCATTCCCGATTAATTCTATTGATTATAGAAACATACTTTCGAGTTCATTCCAAAATTGGAGGCCATACACGTTGGCGTATCAGAACGATAGCGAAAAATCTCGTTCTGTCGACGATACATAAACGCGATGGCGTTATGGTGGAGGTTGAAGTTTAGTGGATCGCAACGTAGGGCACATCTGTGAGGTATTGTCATCAGTTGGTAAAATAAAGATGTTAATAGTGAGTGTAAAAATTTGTAATTAAACCCACTGACATTGTTATAATACGTAAACGTGGAAACGCATCGATGTTAACGTTCTTGTGATTAAGATTTGGTCAACCGTACATAGGGGTTGGAAGAATATTCAGCATATTTTCGAATTTCAGAAAACGAGTTTAATAAAATTAAAAGCAGTAGATACTCTTAATAATTATAATAAAGAATCAGATCACAAAAGCAATGAAATTTACATAAATTTGACAAACTTCTTTTAAATAAAAATATAATAAAAAAATGTACTCGAACAAAAACTGTTATAAATCTTTCATATAAATTTCATATGGTGAGTATTATAGAGCAAACCATATTCCAGTGACGCTTAAGAATATGGAACGCTAGCCAAAATTGGACTTGAAAAACCTTTAATTACAAAAATTGCTATGTTTGTGAATAATGTGTTTGTCTTGACATTCGAAACAAGAAATACACTAAAATCAATTATATAGTAAGCAAAACCAACAAACACAACTCAAAAAATTGCATTTCCATTGGAGAAACATCTAGTTCTCCAAATGTACGAATCCATAACATAACGTCTACAGTTAGGTGTACATGTCGCTCAACATCAAATTGAGGTTGACGTCTTTCTCCACGACGTCGTCCAACCTTCTTCGGCCATTACGTACCCCCAAACAGAATCGAGATTCCAATGCTATCTCTGTACCACTGTAGTCGATGTTCAGCGGTCAGAGGTAGCACAAGATGGGGTCGATAATACTGCAGTCCAAAAGACCTTATATGGCGGTAAACCGTTCGGACACCTACAAGATAGGTTTGTTCTCCTATCCACTCATCAGCCAAATTTCTAGTTGTCGAAAATCGATCTTTAAAGGCCATGTTTTAAACGTTGATCTTGAACTACATTTGTGCCCCTGCGTCCGGTGCCTGCTCCTCTCCGATTTTGCATATTATCAAACCACATCTCATAGCAGTAGCAAACCAATAATTCGACCTCTTTCAAATTCACTTAGCTGGCGATACATTCGACTTACACGTACTCTAACATTACTAAATAAACATGGATTTTGGATTCCATATTATAGCATCTATGTTTACCAAAACAATATTAAATTCAAATATCTCCTTCTGGGGGTTGAAATTGCTGTCAGTGAATAGCTTTTTCTACTCAATTTGGTGATATTTTCCAAAAAAATTGTTCGGGACACGCTGTCTTTATGTTTAAAAGAGACAGCCTATATATATATATATATTTGTTTTTAAGTTTTCGCGGGTACTAAATGTATTAGATGGTTTCCGGGAATTCATCCGCGTAGCTGATAACTGATCCCTGCCGGGATCGATGGTAAAATGACGACGTTTCGCCAGAGTCACATCTGCCCTCTTCAGGTCGGTTCGCATAATTCTCGTAGCCTTCTGCTTTCGCTTCTAGTTACTCGAAACGTCGTAATTTTACCATCGATCCCGGCAGGGATCAGTTATCAAGTACGCGGATGAATTCCCGGAAACCACCTAATATATATATATATATATATATATATATATATATATATATATATATATATTTGTTTTTAAGTTTTCGCGGGCACTAAATGTATTAGATGGTTTCCGGGAATTCATCCCCGTAGTTGATAACTGATCCCTGTCGGGATCGATGGTAAAATGACGACGTTTCGGCGGAGTCACATCTGCCCTCTTCAGGTCGGTTCGTATAATTCTCGTAGCCTTCTGCTTTCGCTTCTAGTTACTCGAAACGTCGTCATGTTACCATCGATCCCGGCAGGGATCAGTTATCAACGCTTTTCGTTACTCGAATACTGATATTTTCAGGAGCGCGCACGGTGTTATATAGTCGCGGCTCGGCGCCTATTGGTTGGCACCGTGAACGGCTGCGTGTGATTGGCCCTGGGCGCTCAGTGGGAGCGCCTCCCGCCTGCTGATTTGTTATTTCCGGTTGAGTTGTTATTGGGGTACAGTGTTTAATAGAATTTTCCAACAATTCGATAAGTTCTGGATTTCATTGCGTGCGTTTAGACTGTGAGGCCTCTTCGCTATTTCAATTACCTCTCTTACGAGTCTTGATTTCGGGTGTTCTATATTTGCCAGTACTCTGGTGTTCTCAAAGTCTATTCGGTGTGACGTCGTGGTGGCGTGTTCAGCAATGGATGTTGTTTTTTCCTGCTTTCTTATAGCATTCTGGTGTTCATCACGTCTAGCCTGAATTCTTCTGTTAGTTTGCCACACATAGGTTTTATGACAGTCTGCACATCGTACACTCCCTGTAGTTCTAAAGGGATCCTTGTCTTCGGAGTCCTCAACACCGTGCTTATTTTTCTGTCTGTATTGAAAATAGTACATGTTCAGGGACCGTCAGCCAGTCAGCATAAGGGGGCGAATGCTGACTGACCGTCCACCAGCCCCCAAAACGTTATCCATCCGGGGATTTTGCAGAGATAGCAGCAGCCTAGTCATCAGAGGCGCCATCAATGGGCGAGCAGTTACCATCACCATCAATACCGGAGCCGCTGTATCCATTGCCAAGTCCAGGGTCTTGAGAGCATCAGAAATTCAGCCAGTTACCCATAACATCCAGCTCAGAACAGTCACCGGCGAGTCCATGTCAATACAGGGTGAGGCAGGTGTCGTGCTACAGATAGGGAACAACATGATCCGGCATAGGGTCCTGGTAGCGAATATTGAGGACGATTTTATACTGGGAATGGACCTAATTAGTCAGCATGGATTTATGTTCGACCCGAGATATGACGTTCTTCGGTTCCTAAATGAGGAATTTGTATTGACACGGCCCGTCAACACATCAGCCACCCCCATAAAAATTGTGGCAAAGTCTTCAGCTAGAATTCCCGGTCGAACGGAACAGATTGTTCATGGACAGCTAGACAGCAATCCTGGGAGCTGCGTTAGAATGGTGGAGCCCGTACACTCAGCTCATGACTACTTAGTTGGACGGGCTATAGTTAAAACCGGACGAGATATACCAATCAGAGTTCTGAATTTGTCCAACAAATTGCCACTGGTCAAGAGATAGCTTGTTTCGAGCCAGTAGAGACCATCATCAATTGCGAAGAAGAGTACCAGACGTCGGTGAAGGAGACAGGCCCAGTAAAGAATTCCTACAACAGTTTGCTGACCATTTGACACACCTGACACCAGAGAACCAGAAGAAAGCCAATCAATTTATCACAAAGCACTGGCAAATTTTTAACAGTCAAGATGGAACCACCGGTCGCACCAACATCATCCAGCATCGAATAGATACCGGAAAGGCTCAACCCATCAGAATACCACCTAGACGACTACCATTGGGGCAACAACAGGCAGTCGAGGAAAACATCGAGTCCATGTTACAAAATGGAGTTATCGAGCCATCCATCAGCCCATGGTCCGCTCCCGTCGTGCTAGTTAAGAAGGATGGAACCACCCGATTTTGCGTGGATTACAGAAAGCTGAACGATGTCTCGAAGAAAGACAGCTATCCACTACCCCGAATCGATGACACTTTGACCACACTAGCAGGCTCCCGTTGGTTCTCCACACTAGACCTAAAAAGTGGATATTGGCAGGTTGGTATACACGCAAACGACAGAGAGAAGACAGCGTTCTCCACCAGTAAATGGCTGTTTCAGTTCACGGTCATGCCCTTTGGGTTATGTAATGCTACATTTGAGAGGCTAATGGAGTATGTACTGAGCGGGTTAACATGGAGGACGTGCTTAGTATACCTCGACGACATTCTAGTCATTGACCAGACATTCGACAACCATCTGAAGAACCTGGGCGAAGTATTCTCCAGAATTAATAACGCCAACCTGAGACTCAATCCGATGAAGTGTTGCTTATTCCAAAAAGAAGTAGAGTTTTTGGGCCACGTAGTGTCCGAGTCAGGAATCCGCACCAACGAAGACAAGATAGAAGCCATCCGTGATTGGCCAGTCCCAAGAGACAAGCATGAACTCCGAAGCTTCTTGGGCCTCTGTTCATACTACCGGCGTTTTGTTGAGGGATTTGCCACCATCGCCGCCCCTCTACATCGGCAGACCACTGAGAAAGAGACCTTCCATTGGAATCAGGATTGCGAAACATCATTCAGGCGACTGAAGGCGGCACTATGTTCCAGCCCAATCCTAGCCTTTCCTACACAGTCCGGCAAGTTCATCTTAGACACCGACGCCAGCAACACAGGTTTGGGGTCCGTCCTATCCCAGGTGCAAGATGGTGAAGAGAGGGTGATCGAGTATTGCAGCCGTGGATTCTCGGAACCGGAAAGAAATTATTGCGTCACCAGAAAAGAACTTCTTGCAATAATAAGGGCTGTAGACCATTTCCACAAATACCTCTATGGTCGTCATTTCTTAATCTGAACAGATCATGCCGCACTCAAATGGCTGCTGGACATGAAGACACCGGAAGGACAACTAGCCAGATGGATGGAGAAATTACAGCAATACGACTTCAAGGTGGAACACCGTGCCGGCCGTTTGCACAATAATGCCGATGCCCTATCCAGAAGACCCTGTAGAGCGGAATGCGGACATTGTCTGAAGACGGAACAAGCCAATGAAGACTGGACAACGGAACAGTGCATCCAGGACCAAATGGCTGATCCAGACATCGAACCAATCTTGTCACTCAAAATGAGAGGGGCACCCAGGCCACGATGGGACGAGGTAGCTAGATACTCAGGCGTGCTGAAATCGTTATGGGCTCAATGGGACTCTCTAAGCGTAGACAATGGAATGCTCAAGCGAGTCTGGGAAGGCGCTGATGGACGAAAAACCAAGTCCCAACTGGTAGTTCCGAAGAGAAAGGTACCAGCCATCCTGACCGAAGTACATGATGGGATTACGGGAGGCCACCTGGGCATGAATAAAACCCTTGACAAAGTTCGCCAGCGGTACTACTGGGTGAATTACTTCGAAGACGTCAGAGCTTGGTGTCGCAAATGTGCCATCTGTGCAGCTAGTAAGGGCCCGAAGGGCAGAATGCAGCAGTACAATGTGGGCGTCCCATTTGAAAGAATTGCCACCGATGTCGCCGGTCCGTTTCCTGAGTCTGAGAGGGGGAACAAATACATTCTGGTCGCAATGGATTACTTCAGCAAATGGCCTGAGGCACATGCGATACCCAACAAGAGGCAACCACGGTAGCGACGGTGCTAGTAGAACAACTATTCAGCAGGTTTGGGGTCCCGATGGAATTACATTCAGACCAGGGGCGTAACTTCGAATCGAATGCATTCCAGAAGGTCTGCACGATGTTGGGGATCGGGAAAACGAGAACAACTACACCCACAGTCAGACGAAATGGTGGAAAGATTCAACAGGACCTTGGAACAACACCTATCCAAGGTCGTCAGCAATAACCAGCGTGATTGGGATGAGCATATTCCCCTATTCCTGTTGGCATATCGCTCTGCCGTACATAATAGTACAGGCCTGACCCCAGCCAGGGTCCTATTCGGAAAGGAGCTGCGATTTGGCATTTGGTTCCCCCGAAGAACCTCCCTAAGAAATCGACGATTATGCCGACCAGCTCCGACATAACATGCGTAATACACGATTTAACCCGAACGCAGATATTAGCCACCAGTGACCGGATGAAGACGCGATACGACCTCAAGGCCAATTCAGCCGGGTTCCAGGAGAGGGACAAAGTCTGGGCTTACACCCGCCTGGGATGGCCCATACGAGGTGGTCAAGAGGCTTAATGACGTCGTCTACCGGATCAGTCGAAACCCCAAGGCTAAATTGAAGGTGGTTCATTTAGATCCACTCGCTCCCTACCATGGAGGGGATGTTTCTGATCGGGACGATCAGAATTAAAGGGGGGGCAGTGTTACGAAATTTACCCAAAGCCGACCCTGTTTCATTTCAGTACGACAACAAACGCTTTGAGATAAAAAATGGTTCTCGAAAAGACGATGATTTTTGCGAGAATTTTCTATGCTGGTTTTATAAAGGAAGCAGGCCACGATCGCGAGTTCGGTGGAGCGAAGAGCTTAAATGTAAAATTGTTATTGTGATATTTGAATCAGCTGTTGTATATATTTGATGTAAATAAAGTTCTAGAAAAGTGAAAGTGAATATTAGTTTTATAATTTTAAATTGAACCCACGGACTTTACAACACTATTATAAAATTCTTGTTGTCTGTCTGTTGGTTTGTTTGTTACCTAAACACGTAAGAACTACTGAACTGATATTGCTGAATCTTTTTTTGTTGCAAAGCTTATAGTTTGACTTAAAATCTGGTATACATTTTATCTCCCGACATTGACAGAAACGGTAGATATAGGGAAAAATCTACTACCATGTTCAGTAATACACAATTAGTCAATTGGTTCCACCGCATGCACCAAATTTTAGATACTTGCACCAGCTTAGCTTTTATTTAAAATTCGGAATATGCCAATGTAACATATTTCGATTTAAAAAAAAAACCAACTGATATATCAAGTGTAATTTTACAGGGTGTTCCATATATAGGATAGGAGGAATTAAATGGATTTAAAAAATCTTGAAAAAGGGTATATTAGGTGGCATGTATACAATGTAGTTAAAATAAGGGGGAAGTTGTACGGGGTGGTTCAAAAAGATATATTGAGTGGGCCATAAACAGTTGTAAATACCAGGTGGTTGAAAAACGGGTGGAGTTGTGAATTATATTTATAAGGGCGGATAAAAAAATGTTTTATTGTTAGGGTCATAAGTAGTAGCATATACAATGTATGTGAAATAGAATTAGATTTATACAGGGTGGATAAAAAAATGTTATGTAAGCAGTTAGGATATTTAAATTTTCTTGCGCTATTATTATAGTTATGAAATGGGTTGAGAAAAATGTTAGAATCAGATGTTTTTACAGGGTGGTTGAAATATAAGATGAAGTGGAATTATAGTTTATAGGGTAGTCAAAAATTTGTTTTATAACCAAAAGTAGTTCACAAGTAGCATATTATAGGATGGTTGAAATATGTAGCAGAGTATAATTACTGCTATATCTACAGGTGGGTTTAAAAAATAATTAAAAATTTTATAATTAAAAATCTGTTTCATATACCGGATAGATCCAATATAGGGTGGACTAGAATTCTAAGTATACAGGGTGGTGAAAAAAATGTTATATAGTGTGGCCCATTAGTAGTTGCATATACAAGGTTGTTGAAATATAGCGTACAGTAGAACAATAATTATACAGTGTGGGTAAAAAAATAGAAAATTTTTGGAGTATCTGAATTATGGGGCAAAGTGAAGTTATATTTCACAGAGTGACTCAAACAAGGTTAGAAAAAGTTGCAATTGAAGGATGGTTTAAATGAAGTGTGGAGAGAAATTATATTTTATACTTTGCTTAAAAAAATATGAGGTAATAGCGTAGCTCATAATTAGTTTCACAGATAGGATATTTGAAAAATTGTTACATAGGGTGCCCCATAAGCAGTTGCAGTTGTGGTGAAATTGATTGGGAATTGATGAATTTATAATTATACAGGGTGGTACATTGACAGAAAAGGTAGATATAGCGAAAAAAAAAACACTACCATGTTCGATAACACACAATTAGTCAATTGGTTCCACTGCATGCACCAAACATTAGATACTTGATCAGCTTAGCTTTTATTCAAAATTTGGAATATGCCAATGTAACGTTTCAATTTTAAAAAAATTCAACTGATGCATCAAGTGTAATATTACAATATATAGGATGTGTGAAACTTAGAATTACATGGATTTACAAAATCTTGAAAAAAGGTATTAGGTGGTCCATAAGCAGCTGCATATATACAATGTGGGTGAAATATGGAGCAAGTTATATGGGGTGGTTCAAAAAAAGTATATTGAGTGGATCATAAAAAGTTGCATATACCAGGTGGAATTGAATTATAATTATACAGGGTGGATAAAAAAATGTGTAAACAGGTGGTGCAAAAATGTTATATGGCCCATAAATACTTGCATATACAAGATTGTTGAAGTATAGGAGTAGAATAATAATTATTTTATTAGTGTTGGTAAAAAAATTGTTATATAGGTTAGAGAATTGGAGTACCTGAAATATGGGCGAAGTCAAGTTATAGTTACACAGTGTGATTCAAACAATGTTAGAAACGTTGCAAATGAACGGTGATTTAAATGAAGTGTGAGAGAAATTATACTGTGGTTAAAAAAAATGAGGAAAAATTGTGAAATAGCGTAGTTCATAATCAGTTGCACAGATAGAACATTTGAATTTGAAATATTGATTAGAGTTAAGTAGTTGAGTATTTAAAAAATTGTTACATGGGATGCCTAATAAGCAGTTGCAGTTTTGGTAAAATTTATTGGGAAGTGATGGATTTATATTTCTACAGGGTGGTACAAAGATGTTATACTGGGTGGCCGATAAGTAGTTGTACATACCACGTGGCTGAAATAGGGGGTGAAATAGAAGTATAGTTTAACAGTGTGGGTAAAAAATTGTATGAAAATTTTTCTAGAATAGAACATGAGCTGTGTTGTATATATGCAATACATATGAAACATGGGGTGAAGTAAATTTATAATTATAGAGTGTGATTAAAACAATGTTAAAAAAAGTTGCATATAATGGGTGGTTGTCATATAAGGCGGAGAGAAATTTTATTTACCAGGGTGGTTAAAAAATATCAGAAAAATGGTTATTTAGTGTAGTCCCTAAGCAGTAGCATATATAAGATAGTTGAAATATAGAGGGCATAAGAAGTGTTTAAAAAATGTTATAGGTATATGTTGACCCCTAAGCAAGATGTATATACAGCGTAGTTAAAATATTTTGTAGAATAAAATTATGGTTATACATGATGGTTCACAAAATTATAGTTATAATGGTTGACTAATTGGCAGCAGTATATACAAAATGATTTAAATAAAGATAGAAGTAGAGTTATAGCTATAGAAGGCAGTCCAAAAAAATATTGAATAAAATTGTTACATAGGGTGACCATATAAAGTTTGGTTTGGGTAAAATATGTTGGGGATTGGTGATTTATAGTTATACAGAGTGGTACAAAAAAAGGAATATTGGGTGGCCTATAAGTATAAAGTAGACCATGAACAGTTGAATACTGTTATATGGAATACCTGACATATGGGGCGAAGCAAAATTATAGATAAATACTGTGTTTAACACAATGTTAGAAAAAGGAGCATATAAAGGATGGTTAAAATATAGGGCGGAGGGAAATTATATTGTACGATGTGGCTCAAAAAGTATCAGAAATCATTGTTATATAGCGTATAAGGTGGAGTACAATTATAGTTAGTGTTATGGAATGTCTTTGATGCACATTCCATAGAGAGAATAATATTCAAAAAAATGTATGAATTAGATGTTGCGGTTTTAGTTCAATGCTGGTTCAATGCAAGTATATAATTGACGAAGACCTTTAGCGGAACAATCAATAAACACGTAAAGTAATTCACCAAATAAAAGTTAATCACTGACCTTTTACGTCGAAGCTCTGCAAAGGGTGTTTTCTTGGTTCTTCTTTCTTCAGAGGCTAGCCCCGTGAACAGGAAGTTTCTTAGAGCTTCATCTGGACAACACGTTACACAAAAAATAGCGACGTAGTGTTCATTGATTGAGCATACAAAAAAATGCGGGTTTAACAACAAATGATGCGCTTTTGTAAACACAAAAGAAACAAAATGAAAGCGGTTTAGCGGTCGTTACAAACGGAGCTACTAACTCGCGACTCGTAACGCAAAAAAACAACAATAAGCGGCGTCTCTTCAGAAGGAATCAAAAAATGTCCGAACAGTTCGGAGCACAAACACGAAAACTTCCCAAGCGTCCTAAATAGCTCGGGATGCGAACCACGAATCACAATACTGTCTATATTTTACACGCAAAAACACACTTACAATTAGCATTAGCGCAACGGAATGTTTTAGAAAAGTGCAGAAGTTTAAAAATCAATGAAGTAATTCAATCAAATTGAAAACAATACACTAAACAAATTGCGGGAACGCACCAGTTAGGTAATTTAAAAATGCTATATTGGTTGACATGGGGTGAAGCAGAGTTACAGTTATACAAGGTGGTTCCAAAAAATGTTAAATAGAATTATTATATAGGGTGGCCCATAAGTGCTTACACTTTCGGTGAAATATATTCGGGATTGGTAAATTTATAGCTATGTAAAGTTTGAAATAATTGTTATATTGGATAGCTCATATGTTTCATAAGTAATTTTTTTGCAAAGAATTCTTCATTTCATACGCGGGTGAAACCGCGGGTAACGGCTAGTATATTATATTGTTACAAAAAATTATCCAGTCCGTCCCTGGTTTCATTCCTATGAGACATCGATCGCTGGGATAGAAAAAAAAAGAGCTAGAAGGTTCGGATGGAAAAAAAACTTATCTCGAAATAACTCGACAAATGTATAATTGACACTCGATTGTACGAGAGAATTCGATGCTGATTTTAAAAGCAGCAGCCCATCATCGCAGCAGTTAGTTCGGCGGCGAAGAGCTTATGTTGTGTTTTTATTTTTAAAATTGTGTTTTTATTTTTAAAATTGTATTTTAACCCACGAAGTTTATAACAATATCATATTTTTAAATCATTTGTTTAAAAGATATTAACAAAAATATTAAACATCGACTTAATACCCACTTTAGAAACTACACTATTTAAATTTTGAAAAATATATTTTATTTGTATTTTTAATAATTTGAATAACAGATTTAATAATTTATAATTTAAAACTTGACCTATTTTGCCCTTTATCTTCCAATCTATAGAGCCACAAAATTGAGACAGTAGATTATCAAAGGCTTCCCTGAAAGTTTATTAGTAAAATAAAACTCTAATGTTTATATTTGGGGGCCAATTTAGAAAATTAAATACATAGGTATTCTTATAAAAATCAAGCGAATTCTGAAGCAGATAAAATAAAAAGTCTATGTGTGGAAAATGAAAGTGTATATTTTTTATAAATTTAAAAGGCTTCCTTTAAAAGATAAAATATAAGAAAATGCACTCATTCTCTGCTTGTTTGAAACTGGAATATTAGAATCTTGAAGGGGGTACGGAACCCTTAGTATGTGAGTCCAACTCGCACTTGACCAAATTATTTATTATTTTATGTTTACTTAATTCAAGTGACAAGAATGTATATATTAATTCAAGTAACTACCACAAATAATGGTAATTGTAACTAATTATATGGATACAATTTTACTGAAAGTCCATGATGGGAACGCAGGTCTTGATTACCTAATAATGAAAATTTAACCTCAAATTATTCATTTAACTTTAATACAAGTATATTGTTACGAGAATGCATCCGATAGCTGGTGCAATCGGCATCCAACCGATATTTCTTGAAACCCGAAATATTGGATTGCCGACCCGAGGCCGGCAGCTGACTATAACGGACATTGATGGAATTTCCCGAATCTTCGAGAACACTTTTCCCAACGGCTCGTTGACCTACTAAAGAATTCCGAGAGAAATATATAAATACGGATAGCTGGTGAAAGGATTCAGTCAGTATTCGACTGCGGTATGGTTATGATAAATTATAAATAGTTTTGTGAATATAAATTGTGTTAAAGTAGTGGAAATAAATTAGATTTGAACTGTGTTTTTAAATAAATCCGAGAACTGAACCCGACTGTGAAAATAAAAACATAACAGTGGTGACAGGTGTAGGTGTATTTGTGGAATAGACTGACAATGTTTCGACCAGTTGAAAGTGGCGGATTTAAAAAAAGAACTGGAGGAAAGGGATTTAGAAATTAGTGGGAAGAAAAGTGAATTAATACAACGGCTACGAGATGCCCTAATAAATGAAGGTAACGATCCCGATACTAATTTGTTTGAAGTTTCTGGTAATGGAGACATGAGCATGCTATTAAAACAAGAAGACAAGTTATTAGAAAATTCTGGAGTCCTAGAAACATTACAACAAAATTCTAAAATCTTAGAGGACAAATTACTAGAAAATGCGAAAACCCTAGAAGACAAATTACTAGAAAAGTCTAACGCATTGAAGGAATCCTTAGAAGCCCAATTACTGGAAGCAGATTTGAAAAAGCATGGTATAGAAAAAATCAGAAATGATGGAAGAGAAAATAATCGAGAATGAAGCTCGGATCGAAGAGCTAAAACAGGCGAAAGTCGAAAGTGAAACGCGGATGGAAGAGCTAAAGCAGACAATGGTCGAAGAATTGAAACAACGACAGTCAAAAATGAAACGCAGATAGAAGAGCTAAAACAGATCATGGTGGGTGAGATCAGAATAATAAAAGAGCAAGTAGTCACAATACAAAGGGGAGAAACTCCACCAAAGACCGAAATTGGCCTCGGGAAAAAGACACCAAACTCCACCACAATTCGATGGAAAATCGTCATGGACTAATTATCGGCGCCAATTCGAGCCTGCAGCTAAGCTAAACGGATGTTCGGCAGAGTAGAAGGCAATCGTATTAACCCTAGCCTTAAGAGGGGATGCTATAGATATCTTACAAACATTGAATACCTCGGAGCAAGAAGACTACAAACAACTTGTCAAATATTTAGAATTGAGGTATGGCCAGACACATTTGGATTACGTCTACCACTCACAATAGACAAATCGCCACCAGATATCGAATGAATCCCTGCAAGAGTTTGAAGCTGATATGTCCTGTCTGGTTCGCCTTGTCTATCCAGCCACACCGGAAAATGTGATAGAAAGGTTAGCAGTTCAAGTGTTTTTGGATGGACTTCGGGACCACGAAGCCAGACAAGCATCGACCCTAGCTCGACCGACTCAATTAGTGGCTCGAGCTCTGGAATTCGAGGCTGAGAAAAATACCTGTTGAGGTCAGGGCAGAGTCCGAATCATTGAAGGAGAGTCAGAAGAGGGTGGAAATGATAGGGCCTCTGTAAGGAAGATAGTAGAAGAAGTCCTTACAAAAAACAGACTGGTGAGATATCGGAAGTGTCGTAAGGTAGACGATATCTAGAGTCGTTGCAAGGAGAGCAACGGAGTACAGACTTCCTCGTTGAGAAACTAAAGGTCAAAGTAAAGGGAGCATCGTCGACCTGTAACCAACAAGGACCAACTACCAACGCATATGTCGCTTCGCTACACAACCATGTTAACAGTGTCTTTGTAGATGACCTTATTAATAAGAAGCAATGTGCAATGCTGCTGGATACAGGTGCAACAAAAATAGTTATTAGGCCCAACATCGTTTTAGCGACAATGATAAAACCAACAAAATGGCAACTGCGAACAGCGACAGGAGAAGCAGCTAAGGTCCATGGTGAAATAGAAGTTGAAATGGTCTTGGGAAAATACAACATTCGAACATCGCATGTGGCAGACATCGAAGACCAAAGACGACATAACGCTTCGAGCAATTTTAGCAGATGACGTAAATGTTCCGGAACGAGCTGAAATCATTGTAGATGCTGGCCTAGAGGGGAAAGTTAAAACTGGAACAGTGATGATGTTTGATCCCGAACTTAACGATGGAAATTTAGGCAGAGGAATCGCACTGGGAAAGACTCTGTTTCTTGCCAAGGGGATTGTGCCAGTAAGAGTAATGAACCTGAATCCTTACTCGGTTGCGTTAAAGAAAGGAACAATTTTGGGGCACTGTTCAACAGTTTTCTCTGTAGTCAAAAGCACGCAACATACAGCAATACCTCCAGGCAAACTATCGGAAGAACTGTAAACACTTATAACAGCTTCTTCCAAGAATTTAAAACCAAACCAGAAAGCAAAATTGAGGGACATCGTTAGAAACTACCAAGATATCTTCGATGTAGGGAACGGGAAAAGAGGACGAACCGATCTGGTGAAACATAAAATTAATACCGGGACGCTCAACCTATTCGACAGTCGGTGAGAAGACTACCCCTAGCTAAAAGAGAAGAAGCCGACAGGATAGTCCGCGAAATGGAGGAAGGTGTTATTGAACCATCCGATAGCCCTTGAGTTTTTCCAGTTCTCTTGGTTAAAAAGAAAGATGGCAATTAAACCACGCTACAAAAAAGACAGCTAACCTCTCCCAAGAATAGCCGATTCCCCAGATACGTTGGCTGGATCGAAGATGTTTTCCACCCTGGACTTGAAGAGCGGTTATTGGCAGGTGGAACTTGCTAAAGAAGACCGAGAAAAGATTGCTTTTACCATCGGGTCAGGACTTTACCAATATACGGTGATGCCGTTTGGGTCGTGGAATGCTCCAGCGACGTTTGAAAGATTGATGGAAACAGTGTTAAAAGGGCTTTCATGGAAAACATGACTGGTGTATCTTGACGACTTTATCGTGGTTGGAAAATCGTTTGAGGACCACGTGAAGAATGGCCGATACCTAAAGATGTCCACCAGTTAAGAAAACATCGTGGTGTATCTTGATGAGTATTATCGGCGACTTGGAGGAGGTTCGGCGACTTCGAAGGTGGACTAAAGTTAAGCCCGAAGAAGTGTCAACTTTTCCAAGAAGAGGTGCAATACCTTGAACATGTGGTTTCCGCAGGAGTCGCTGTTGATAAACAGAAAATCAAAGCCGTCCAAGAGTGGCCAATACCTAAACACATCCACCAGCTAAGAAGTTTCCTGGGGTTAGCACGTACCATCATCGGTATGTAGCGGGATTTGCCAATCTCACCAAGCCACTCACTAGACTAACAGAGGGGAAGGTGCAGTACCAGTGGGACGAGGAATGTCAGCAATCATTCAAGATACTGAAAATAGCATTGACCAGTGCCCCCATTTTAAGTTATCCGTTCCCAGATGGGAACATCGTCCTGGATACCGAGGCAAGCAATGTTGGAATTGGTGCTTTTCTTTCGCAGATCCAAGACGGTCAGGAGAAAGTCATCGGCTATTTCAGTAAGACCTTGAGCAAGCCAGAACGGAATTACTGCGTTACTCGCAGGGAACTTTTGTCTGTGGTAAAGGGGATGGAGTACCTCTATCGTAAAATATTCCTCGTGAGGGCTGATCACGCACTGGCTCCTGCAGTTTAAAAACCATGAAGGACAAGTGGCCAGGTGGATTGAGCGGTTGCAAGAATTCGAATTCGAGAATGAACATCGAGCTGGAACAAGCCATAAGAATGCCGATGCCCTATCGAGGAGACCATGCCCTGATGATTGAAAACATTGTCAGCGAGCTGAAGAAAAAGGGGATGTTCTCTGCAGAACTAACGACATCGATGACCACCGGCAATCTGAGGAGATCCAGAAAGACCAGAAAATGGATCTGGAGTTAAAAGAAGTTATCCGGTGGAAGAAAGAAAACCGCAAACTATGTGGCAGGAGATTTCACGTTTCTCGCCCACGATTAAGTCATACTGGGCTCAGTGTTCTCGCAGGAACATACAGCAATTTTTGGAAGACTCTGGTAGAATTGAGGACTGTGATGATGGAGAAAAACCTGATAAAATTGGCGGTCCCAAAGAGAGCCTGCGGGTTGGGTGGACTGGATTGGAGGGTGGTGAGAAGTATGATGGAAACTATCTTTCGATTCAGTGACATCGACATCGGAAACTATCTTTCGATTCAGTGACATCGACATCCTTGTATGCTGTCTCAATATTCGCAGCCCAGATTCGAGGACCGTTGACTGTTACTTCCACCAAACTTCCCGATGTCGAAATGGAGAGTCCTGCAAATATCGCCACACTAGGAAGGACTCTGGGACATTCCGGGACGAAATGGTCTTAAGAAAGGGGCAATGTCACGAGAATTCATCCGAAAGCTGGCGTATTCGGCCTCCATCCGGTATTTCGTGAACTCGAAATATTGGCTTGTCGACCCGAAGCCGGCAGCTGACTATAACGGAAATTAATGGAATTTCCTCGAATCTTCGAGAACACTTTTCCCGATGACTCGTTGACATACTAGAGAATTCCGAGAGAAATATATAAATAAGGATAGCTGGCGATAGGGTTGTCAGTATTCGACTGAGGTATAGTTAAGATAAATTGTAAATAGTTCTGTGAATATAAATTGTGTTAAAGTAGTGGAAATAAATTAGAGTGAAAAACCGTGTTTTTAAATAAATCCGAGAACTGAACTGAACCCGAGTGTGAAAATAAAAACATAACAATATTATAGCCTACTATTAGATCTGATTTCGATTTAAAAATACGGAACATCATGATGGTTTCACAGTTTTTCAAAGATGCAACAACATTGTTATAATAAAAATTGAGCCAATTCGGAAGTAAAGTAATAAATTGACAGCATTAGTTGTTAAATGCTTAACACTACTGCAGAGTACTTGAACAATAATAAATTAAATTAGAATATTGTTATAAGTCATACCTTCGTTATTTTTCATTTGAGGAGAAACACAATGTGGTGGGCTAGGAATATATACTCTTCTTCGTCTAGTCTTTGGTTTAAGTGCTTTGTTTAAAGCTTGCTTTGCACTAAAAGCAATCAAAGGATCTTTTGAGAGCAGAAGTTGTAAATATACTCCAATTGTGATATTGCTGTAGGTGTCACAGCTATTAAATCCATGAACTATTTCGATTAGAGCATGAATCACTTGTTCAGTATGCTTTAATCCTTGAACAACAACTGGGGCTAATGAAGGTATTTCTGGATTTAGAGAATGTAGTAGCCAAAGAACCTCAATCAGTTGAAGCAGCAAGTGTTGATTTTTTTTTACGGCATCTTTGTCTTTTGCATCTTTCACTGAAAAATATACTAAATTTAATATTTCATAAGGACCATTTTGTTATAAAAGACACATTATGTATCATAATGGGTCATATCTGAGTAACGCGCTCCTAGTACAGCTTCAGAAAAAAAAGACTAAACTGGCAACGAAAATAAACTGAATAGTAGTAGAACGACCGGAAAATGGCGAAACCGAATAGAAAAAAATTAAAGGTTCATTTTATAGAGGATTTAGGTAGGTATATGAAAAATAAAAAATGCAAAATATTCAGAACCTTCATTGAACAAAGTGACCAAATAACTGTGCAAAGTAATCTATTGAGACGTACTGTAAAATTTTTATAACTAAAGTGACCATAAGATGGCCGCTACTTAGCAAAACCCGCCATTCTGAATATGAAAAATGTGTTTCTCTGAAATTCACCTTATTCTTAATAGGGAAATACAAACTTGCTTTTTAAAAGTGACATACATTTCAGTCTAATTTGTTAATGCCTTTTCCCTGAAGTCTGAAAATACAGTGAAGGTGGTGGAATTCAATCTTATTTTGAACAAAATTATATACTTTATAATAAAATAATTTATATTACTGTACGGTTATTAGTTTCGACATTAGGCTTGTTTAAAAAATATATACAAATCAATCATATGATTCTGGATAAAAGAATTCATAATATAAGATATTTTCTTTTCCCATTTAGAAGAAAAAAAATCATATTAGTTTCTGATATAGATATGATGACATATTAACGAATTTTACTGGTACCAATAGACAACTAAATACTTTTTTATCTTTTCTAAATACCATCCCAAAATAAAGTTTACTTTAGGAACTGAAAAATATTACTGTTGATATTTCATAGACTAACTCAACAATATACACCTTTATAATTACAGAAAACCATATTTCACGGATTACACTTTTCCAAATACATAGTATCCACATTTCACATAAATTAGAAGCATATAAAT